>JAPVLO010002315.1:0-37328 GCA_027257055.1 Cephalopachus bancanus | reverse complement strand
GGAATATTCTCATCTTAGGCTCTTGTGTTCTTCAGAGTCCTGTGATCGCCTTCCTTGTCCAGATGTCCTCGTTACTTTTCTCTTATCTTGCAGTGCTTGTTTCTAAAGAGAACTCAAAAGAAACTTTTAGTAACGTTTCCCAGGCCCCTCAAGGTTACTTTCTGTTTTAGCTGATCTGTCATAAAAGTGTCTAATTATTATATTATGAGTTCAGTGAAAACCTACTCTATAAATGTTAACTTAGAGTTTTAACTATAGAATTAAGTAAAAACTTTAACGTTAATCTTTATCCTAAGTCAGTGTAAACAGTGTTATAAGTCACCTACATAACTCCTAGATAAGTGTTAGAACTTATAATGAATTCATAATGAATCTATTATAAACTTGTGCTTCTAAAAATCCTTATGTCAAAACACTAAACTGCATAGTCCTAAATAAAATAAGGAGTGGATATACTTATATCATTTATTACTTAAGCAATGTCTAGTAACTTATAACCAAGTGAAATAAAGCATTCTTGATGTGCTTCAGAGTTTAACCCTTGCATATGTTAGAAAAGGCCAAGTGGCATAGTGGGAAAAATGGAAAAATAAACCATGATGTTTCCAGGTTAGCTGTGAGCACTTCACATAAACATGCCATTTTCTTCTTCCACGACTGCACAGAATTCTTCGGTGGTATCAAACAGCAAAGGTGAAGGACAGAAGGGCCTCAGCTTCCTGGGCTCGCCCTGCGGCCCGGGGTCTTCGGCCCACCCGGACCCTGTCAATCAGGTGGACCTCCAAGGCTGGCTCCCAACATTTCTTGTCAGGTGCAGGATGGAATATCTCGGGTGTAGGATCCCATAAGGTGCAGGCCAGGCTTTCTTGGCTGCAGGACTCTCCCATCAGGTACAGGACCGTCTCTCTCGGATGCTAGGCTTTCTTGTCAGGTGCAGGACTGACGGTCTCGGGTGTAGGGCTCTCCCAATAGGTGCAGGACAGGCTGTCTTGGGTGCAGGGCTGTCCCATCTGGTGCAGGACAGGCCTCCTTGAGTGCCAGGCTCTCCCATCAGGTGCAAGACAGGCTTACTTGGGTGCTGGACTCTCTCTCTCTCTCTCTCAAGAGGTGCAGGACAATCTCTCGTGGGTATAGGACTTTCTTCTCAGGTACGGACCAGGCTCTCTTAGGTGCAGGGCTCTCCCATCAGGTTCAGGAAAGATTTTTGGGTGCAGGGCTCTCCCATCAGTTGCAGGACAGGCTTACTCGGGTGCAGAGCTCTCCCGACAGGTGCAGGACAGTCTCTTGGAGATGCAGGCCTCTCTTGTCAGGTAAGGGACAGGATTTTACAGGTGCAGGACCTCTCCCATCAGGGTCAGGACAGGCTTTATTAGGTGCAGGGCTCTCCCATGAGGTGCAGAACAATCTCTCTCAGGGTCAGGGCCTCATGGCTGCTACAGGACAGGCTCTCTCATGTGCAGGGCTCTCCCATCAAGTGCAGGACAGTTATTTGGGTACAGGGCTCTCCCATCAGTTGCAGTACAGGCTTACTCGGGTGCAGGGCTCTCCCATCAGGTGCAGGACACTCTCTTATGGATGCAGGACTCTTGTCAGGTAAGGGACAGGATTTTTCAGGTGCAGGGCTCTCCCATCAGGGTCAGGACAAGCTTTGTTTGGTGCAGGGCTCTCCCGTGAGGTGCAGAACAATCTCTCTTAGGGGCAGGGTCTCATGACTGATACAGGACAGGCTCTCTCATGTGCAGGACTCTCCCATCAGGGTCAGGACAGGCTTTCTCTAGGTGTAGGGCTCTCCCATCAGGTGCAGGACAATCTCTCTCGGGTGCAGGGCTTCGTGACTGGTACGCGACAGGCTCTCTCATGTGCAGGACTCTCCCATCAGGTGCAGAACAGGCTTTCTTGGGTGCAGAACTCTCCCATTAGGTGCAGAAAAATCTCCCTCGGGTGCAGGGCTTTCTTTTCAGGTGAGGCACAGGCTGTCACTGTTGCCGACCTCTCCCTTCGGGTGTAGGACAGGCTTTCTTGGGTGCAGGGCTCTCCCACCAGGTGCAGGAGAGGCTTTCGTCGGTGGACGGCTCTCCTGTCATGTGCTGGACAATATCCCTCGGGTGCAGGACTTTCTTGTCTAGTATAGGACAGCCTCAGGTGCAGGGCTCTCCCTTCAGTTGCAGGACAGGCTTCCTTGGGTGCAGGGCTCTCCCATCAGGTGCAGGACACGCTTTCCTTGGTGCAGGGCTCTCCCATCAGTTGCAGAACAGGATTACTTGAGTGCAGCACTCTCCAATCCGGTGCAGGACAATCTCTCTCTCGGGTGCAGGGCTTTCTTGTCATCAGATGCAGGACAGACGGTCTTGGGTGTAGGGCTCTCCCATCAGGTGCAGGACAGGCTTTCTTTGGTGCAGGGCTGTCCCATCTAGTGAAGGACAGGCCTCCTTGGGTGCAGGACTCCCATCAGGTGCAGGACAGGCTTACTTGGGTGCTTGACTCTCTCTCTCATCAGGTGCAGGACAATCTCTCGCAGGTGCAGGAGTTTCTTTTCAGGTATGCACCAGGCTCTCTTAGGTGCAGGGCTCTCCCATCAGGTGCAGGTCAATGCTCTCTTGGGTGCGGGGCTCACCCATGAAGAGCAGGACAATCTCTTTTGCGTGCAGGGACTCTTGTCAGCTACGGGACGGACTCTTCTAGGTGCAGGGCTCTCCGATCGGTGCCGAACAGGCTTTCGTTGGTTCAAGGGCTCCCATCAGGTGCAGGACAATGCCTTTCGGGTCCAGGGCTTTCTTGTCTGATACGGGACTGGCTCTTTTGGGTGCAGAGCTCTCCCATCAGGTGCAGGATACTCTCAGGTGCACGGCTGTCTTGTCAGGTACAGGCCTGACTGTATCGGGTGCAGTTCTCTCCCATCAGGTGCAGAACAGGCTTTCTTGGGTTCAGGGCTCCCCTATCAGGTGTAAGACAGGCTTTCATGGGTGCAGGGCTCTCCTGTCTGGTGCTGGACAATCTCCCTCCAGTGCAGGACTTTCTTGTCTGGTATGGGACAGGCTCTCTCATGTGCAGGGCTCTTTCTTCAGGTGCCCGACAGGGTTTCTTGGGTGCAGGGCTCTCCCATCATGTGCAGGATAATATCTTGCCAGGTTCAGGACTGGCTCTCTCAGGTGCGGGGCTCTGCCATCAGGTGCGGGGCTCTGCCATCAGGTGCAGGACAGGTTTTCATGGGTGCAGGTGTCTCCCATCAGGAGCAGGACAATCTTTCTCGAGTGCAGGGCTTTCTTGTGAGGTACGGTATAGGCTCTCCCACGTGCACGGCTCTCCCATTAGCTTCAAGGCATCCTTTGTGGGTGCAGGGGTCTCGCATCAGGTGCAAGACAATCTTTGTTGGGTGCAGGGTTTTCTTGTCAAGTACAGGACAGGCTCTCTCAGGTGCAGGGATCTTCCATCAGGTGCAGGACAGGATTTCATGCCTGCAGGGCTCTCGCATCAGATGCAGGACACTCTCTTTTGGGTGAATGGTTATCTTATCAGGTATAGGACAGTATTTCCCAGGTGCAGGGCTCTCCCCTCAGGTGCAAGTCAGGCTTTCCTGGGTGCAGGGCTCTCTCATCAGGTGTAGAATAGGCTCTTGTGTGCAGGGCTCTCCCATCAGGTGCAGGTCAGGCTCTCTTGGATTCAGGGCTCTCCTATCAGGTGCAGATCAATCTCGGAGGCAGGGCTTTCTTGTCAAGGACACGTCAGGCTCTCTCATGTGCAGCCTTCTCCCATCAGGTGCCAGACAGGCTTTCGTGGGTGCAGAGCTCTTTCATCAGGTGCAGGACAATCTCTCTCAAGTGCAGGGCTTTCTTGTCAGGTACAGGACGGGCTCTTTGAGGTGCAGGGCTCTCCCGTCAGGTGCAGGACAGGCTTTCTTGGTGCAGGGCTCTCCCATTAGATGCAGGACAGTCTCTCTCGGTTGCAGGGCTTCTATGTCAGGTACAGGACAGGCTGAGGTACAAGGCTCTCTCATCAGGTGTGTGACAGGCTTTCTTGGGTGCAGGGCTCTCCCATCAGGTGCAGGACAATCTCTTCGGGTGCTGAGTTTTCTTGTCAGGTACGGGACAGGCTCTCTTAGGTGCAGGGCTCTCCCATCAGGTGCAGAACAAGCTCTCTCGGGTACAGGACTTTCTTGTCAGGTGCCAGTCATACTCTCTCAGGTGCAGGCCTCTTCCGCCAGGTGAGCGACAGGCTGTCTTGCATGCAGGGCTCTTTAGGTGCAAGACAGGCTCATCGGATGCAGGGCTTACTTGTCGGGTGCAGCACAGGCTCTCTCACAGGGCTCTCGTTAAGTGCAGGACAGACTCTCTTTGGTGCAGGTCTATGTCATCTGGTGCGGAACTGGCTCTCTTGGGTGCAGTGGTTTTTTGTCAGGTGCTGGACAGGCTTTTTCAAGTGCAGGACTCTTCCATGTGGGCCAGGACAGGCTCTTTCTGGTGCAGGACTCTCCATTAGGTGCAGGACAGGGTCTCTCGTGTGCAGGGCTTTTCCTCAGGTACAGTACTGGCTTTCTTGTGTGCAGTGTATCTTCTGTTAGTTGAACGACACTGTCATTGTGTGGCAGGGCTCTCCCATCATGTGATTACTGGCTCTCTGGGGTTGAGGGCTCTCTTGTCACGTGCTGGACATGCTCTCTTGGGTACAGAGTTCTCCTTTCAGATGCGGGACAGGCTATCTTGGCTGTAAGATTCTCCTTCAGGTGCAGGACAGGCTCTCTCGGGTGCAGCACTCTCCCGTTAGGTGCAGGACAGGCTGTCTCTGGTGCAAAGCTCTCCGTTAGGTGCAGGACAGGATTTCTGAGGTGCAGTGCTCTCCCTTCCGGTGTGGACAGATTCTCTCAGGTGCAGGCCTGTCTTGTCAGGTGTGGGATACGCTCTTTCAGATGCAGGGCTATCTTGTCAGGTGTGGGACAGGCTTTCTCGGGGGAAGGGCTTTCTGTTAGGTGCAGGACAGGCTCTCTCGGATGCAGGGTTCTTCCATCAGGTGCAGGACAGGCTCTCTAGGGTTCAGGACTCTACCGTCAGGTTGCTAGACAGGTATTATAGGGAGCAGGGCTCTTCCATCAGGTGTGGAGAGGCTCTCTCGGGTGCAGGACTGTCCTGTCTGGTATAGAAAAGGTTCTGTTGGGTGCAAGCCTCTTCGTTAGGTGCAGGACAGACTTTGTCGGGGGCAGTGCTCTCCCATCAAGTGTTCGACAGGCTCTCTTGGGTGCAGGACAGGCTCTTTTGGGTGCAGGACTCTCCCGTCAGGTGCAGGACAGGCTGTCTCTGGTGCAAGGCTCACCGTTAGGTGCAGGACAGGATTTCTTGGGTGCAGTGCTCTCCCTTCCAGTGTGGACAGGCGCTCTCAGGTGCAGGCCTGTCTTGTCAGGTGCGGCATACACTCTTTCAGGTGCAGGGCTATCTTGTCAGGTGTGGGACTGTAAGAGGCAATGAATTGCGTGGAACCTGTGTGAAACCTTATATATTAAGTGTGATGAATTATGTGAAATGTAATGAAACTATAACCTCATATATTAAGTATGCTTAAACTGTGTGCTGTGACCTCTCCCCTAAAACCTAGTAATTCTTGGAAACCCTGGAAAGAACACCCTACTTGGAAACCCTAAGTGGCTATGTTAGATAAGTTAACCAGCTTTTTCTGCTTCTGTAACCTCCACTGGCAGTGTGTAAGTGTTGTGTGGTAAGCCCCTTTCAAATTCTGGTGGGCTTTTTTCTGTTTGAATTGTGGCGGGAAAGCCTCTCTTCTGGTGGGCTTTGTGTTGTTCGAATTTGAATTATAATGGCCTTGTGGATTGGGCAGCTTTTGCCTATTTAAGAAAGGCCCCTGCCACAATGTGGGGCCTTCGCCTAGAGACCTGCGAGTCTGGTGGGTGGCCCCCAGTTGAACCTGGCTAATAAACCTCTCTCTTGGTTAATTGTTTGTCCGTGCCGTGAATCAAATGCTCAGATGCAGGGCTCTTCCATCAGGTGCAGGACAGACTCTCTTGAGTTCAGGACTCTACCGTCAGGTTGCTAGATAGGCATTTTGTAAGGTGCAGGACTCCTCCGTCAGGTGCGGACAGGCTCTCTCGGGTGCAGGACTTTCCCGTCCAGTGTAGAAAAGGCTCTCTCGGATGCAGGCTTCTCTATGAGATGCAGGCCAGACTTTTCCAGGTGCAGTCCTCTCCCATCAAGTATGTGACAGGCTGTCTTGGGTGCAGGGCTCTCCCAATAGGTGCAAGACAGGTTCTCTAGTGTTCAAGGCTCTCCCGTCAGGTGGATAGGGTCTCTCGGGTGCAGGGCTCTCCCATCAGTTGCAGGACAGGCTCTCTTGGGAGCATACTCTCACGTCGGGTGCAGAACAGGGTCTATCGGGTGCAGGGCTCTTCCATCTGGTGTGGGACAGTCTCTCTCGGGTGTAATGGTCAGTTGATAGACAGCCTTTCTCGGGTATAGGACTTTCCCATGTAGGGCAAGACAGGCTCTCTCCTGTCCAGGGCTCTCCCATAGTTGCAGGACAGGCGCTCTCAGCTGCAGGGCTCTCCCATCAAGTGCAGGACAAGCTCTCTTATGTGCAGGTCTCCCTTATCAGGTGCAGGGCTTCCCCTCAGGTACAGGACAGGCTTTCTTGGGTGCAGTGTTTCTTCCATCAGTCAAGGGACAGTGTGTGTCACAGGGCTCTCCCATAATGTGATGACTGGCTCTCTGGGGTTTAGTGTTCTCTTGTCATGTGCTGGACAGGCTCTATTGTGTGTAGGGCTCTCCCATCAGGTGCAGGACAGGGTCTCTCGTGTGCAGGGCTCTCCTTTCAGGTGCTGGACAGGCTCTCTTGGGTGCAGAATTCTCAGTCAGGTGGAGGACAGGCTCTCTCGGGTGCAGGCTCTCCCATCAGTTGCAGGACAGGCTCTCACTGTTGCAGGGCTCACCAATAGGTGCAGGACAGGATTTCTCGGGTGCAGTGCTCTCCTATCAAGTGTGGGACGGGATCTCTCAGGTGCAGGGCTATCTTGTCAGGTGTGGGACAGGCTCTTTCAGGTGCAGGGCAATCTTGTGAGGTGTGGAACAGGCTGTCTCGAGCACAGGACTGTCTGTTAGGTGCAGGACAGGCTCTCTCGGCTGCAGGGCTCTCCCATGAATGAGGGACAATCTCTCGGGTGCAGGGCTCTCTTGGATGCAGGGCTCTTCCATCAGGTGCAGGACAGGCTCTCTCGGGTGCAGGGCTTTCTTGTCAGGAGCAGACAGTATCCATCTGATGCATAGCTCTGCCCTAAGGTGCAGCAAAGGTTCTCTGGGGTGCTAGGCTCTCCATTACATGCAGGACAGTGTCTCTCGTGTGCAAGGTTCTCCCATCAAGTGTGGGACAGGCTCTCAGGTGAGGGCTCTCCTCTCAGGTGCAGGACAGGCTCTCTCGGTTGCAGGGATCTCCTGTCAGGTGCAGGGTGGGCACTCTCAGGTACAGGACTGTCTCGTTTGGTGTAGGAAAGGCTCTCTCAGGTGCAGGCCTCTTCGTTATGTGCAGGACAGACTTTGTCAGGTGCAGTGCTCTCCCATCAAGTGTACGACAGGCTCTCTTGGCTGCAGTGGTTTCTTGTCAGGTGCTGGACTGGCTTTCTCAGGTGCAGGACTCTTCCATGTGGGGCAGGACAGGCTCTCTCCAATGCAGGGCTATTAGGTGCAGGACAGGCACTCTCAGCTGCCGGGCTCTCCCATCAGGTGCAGGACAAGCTCTCTCATGTGCAGGTCTCCCTTGTCAGTTGTGGGACAGGCTCTCTTAGATGCAGGGCTCTTCCATCAGGTGCAGGACAGGCTCTCTAGGGTTCAGGGCTCTACCGTCAGGTTGCTGGACAGGCATTGTCGGGTGCAGGGCTCTTCTGTCCGGTGCGGACAGGCTCTCTCGGGTGCAGGGCTCTCTTGTCAGGTGCAGGACAGTATCCATCTGATGCATGGCTCTACCATAGGTGCAATACCGTAAGGTGCACCCTCTGGGGTGCAGGGCTCTACATTACATGCAGGACAGTGTCTCTCGGGTGCAAGGTACTCCCATCAAGTGCGGGAAAGGCTCTCTGAGGTGAGGGGCTCTCCTCTCAGGTGTGGGACAGGCTCTCTCGGTTGCAGGGCTCTCCCATCAGGTACAGGGTTGGGACTCCCAAGTGCAAGACTATCCCGTCCAGTGTTGTAAACGCTCTCTCGGGTGCAGGCCTCTCCCTTAGGTGCAGGACACACTTGTCAAGTGCAGTGCTCTCCCGTCAAGTGTGCGACAGGCTGTCTTGGGTGCAGGGTTCTCCCGTCAGGTGCAAGACAGGCTCTCTAGTGTTCAAGGCTCTCCTGTCAGGTGGACAGGGTCTCTCAGGTGCTGGGCTCTCCCATCAGGTACAGGATATACCCCTCTAGGGTGAAGGGCTCTCTCGGCAGTTGCAGGACAATCTCTCTAAGGTGCCGGGCTCACCTTTAGGTGTAGGACAGGCTCTCTCTTGGGTGCAGTACTCTCCCATCTGGTTTGGGACAGGTTCTCTCAGGTGCAGGGCTTTCTTTGCAGGTGCGAGACAGGCTCTCCCTGGTGCTGTGCTCTCCCATCAGATGAAGCACAGGCTCTCTCAGATACAGGGCTGTCAGGTGCAGGACAGGCTTTCTGTGGTGCATGACTCTCCTGTCAGGTGCAGGACAGGCTCTCTTGGGTACAGGGCTCTCATATCAAGTGTGGGACAGGCTCTTCCAAATGCAAGGCTCTCCTCTCAGGAGCGGGACAGGCTCTCTTGGGTGCAGGTCTCTCCCATCATGTGCAGGACTGGATCTCTCAGGTGCAAGGCTCTCTTGACAGGTAAAGGACAGATACTCTCTCATGCAGGGCTCTTCTGTCATGTGTGTCCAGGTTCTCTCTGTCCAGGACTCTCTTATCAGGTGCGGGACAGGATCCGTCTGGCACAGGCCTGTCCCATCAGGTGTGGGATAGGCTCTCTCGGATGCAGGACTCTTCTGTCAGGTACAGGACTGTCCTGTCAGGTGCAGGACCAGCTCTCTCGGGTGCATGGCTCTCTGTTAGGTGCAGGACAAGCTCTCTCAGGTGAAGGGTTCTCCCATCAAGTGCGGGATGGGATGGGTTCTCTCAGGTACAGAGCTCTCCTGTCAAGTGTAGGACAGACTCTCAAGGCTCTTCGTAATGTGCAGGACAGGCTCTGTCGAGTGAGGGACTCTCCCATCATATGAGGACAGACTCTCTCGGGTGCAGGGCTCTCCCATCAGGTGCACAATAGGCTTTCTCAGTTGCAGGGCTTTTTTTTTTTTTAGGTGCAAGACAGACTCTGTCAGGTGAGGGCTTTCTGTTATGTGTGGGACATACTCTCTCTGGTGCATGACTGTCGCTTCAGGTGCAGGACAGGCTCTCTTAGGTGCAGTCCTCTCCTGCCAGGTGCAGGACAGGCTCTCTCGGGTTTAGGGCTTTCTGTTAAGTGCAGGACAGGCATTCTTGGGTGCAGGACTCTCCCATCCCGTGCAAGGCAGGCTTTCCCATGTGCAAGGCTTTCCGTTATGTGCAGGACAGGCTCTCTCGGGTGCAGGCCTCTTCTGTCAGGGGCTGGATAGTCTCTCTTGGGGGCAGGGCTCTCCCATCAGGTGCAGAACAGGCTCTCTCCAGTGCAGGGCTCTCTGTTACGTGCAGGACAGGCTCTCCTGGTTGCAGGGCTATCCCATCAAGTGTGGGACAGGCTCTCTCAGATGTAGATCTCTCTTGTCAGTTACCAGATAGGCTCTCTCGGGTGCAGGGCTCTCCCATCAGGGGTGGGACAGGCTCTCTCAGATGTAGATCTCTCTTGTCAGTTACCAGATAGGCTCTCTCGGGTGCAGGGCTCTCCCATCAGGTGCAGGACAGTCTCTTTCAGGGCTTTTGCCCTCCAGTCAGGTGCGGGACAAACTTTCTCAGGCGTAGGTCTCTCTTGTCAGGTGCAGTACAGGCTCTCAGGTGCAGGGTTCTCCAGTCAGGTGAAGGACAGGCTATCTCGGGTGCAGGGCTCTCATCATGTGTGCGACAGACTCTCTCAGATGCAGGACTCTCCCATCAGGTGCGGGATATGTTCTCTCAGGTGCAGTACTTTCTTGTCAGGTGCAGGTAGGCTCTCTCGGGTGCAGTGCTTTTTGTTATGGGCAGGGCAGACTCTCTCATCATGTGCAGGACAGGATCTCTAGGGTACAGGGCTCTCCTTCAGGTGCAGGACAGGCTTTCTCAGGTGCAGGGCTTTCCATTATATGCAGGACAGGCTCTCAGGTGCAGAGCTTTCTGTTATATGCAGGACAGGCTCTCGGGTGCAGGGCTCTTCTGTCAGGGGCAGAATAGTCTCTCTCGGGGGCAGGACTCTCCTGTCAGGGGCGGGACATATTCTCTCAGGTACTGGGCTCTCCTGTCAGGTTTAGGACAGGATCTCTCGGGTGTGAGTCTCTATTCAGATGTGGGACAGGCTCTTTTGGGTGTAGGCATCTCCCCTCAGGTGTAAGACAGGATATCTTGGGTGTAGGGCTAACCTGTCAGGGGCAGGACAGGGTCTAAGGTGAATGACTCTCCCGTCAGGGGAAGGATAGGCGCTTTCGGGTGTAGGACTGTTCATCCAAGGCGGGACAGGCTCTCAGGTGCAGGGCTCACACTTCAGGGGCAGGACAGGCTCTTTCAGGTGTAGGACAGGATCTCTCAGGTGTGGGGCTCTCTATTCAGATGTGGGACAGAGATCTCCCCTCAGATGTAGGACAGGCTGTTTTGAGTTATAGCTCACTTATCATGGGCAGGACAGGCTCTTTTGGGTGCGTGGCTCCCATCAGGGGCAGGATAGGTGCTCTTGGTTGCAGTGATCTCCTGTCAGGTGCAGGATAGGCTCTCTCGGGTGCAGGGGTCTTCACCCAGTTTGTGATAGGCTTTCTCGGGTGCAGGGATTCCATCTGGGGTGGGACTGGTTCTCTAGGGTGCAGGGCTCTACCGTTAGGTGCAGGGCAGGCTTGCTCGGTTACAGGGCACTCCATCAGATGCTGGACACCGTCTTGGGTTCAGGGTTCTCCATCAGGTGCAGGACACTGTCTTGTGTGCAGTGCTGTCCGTCAGGTGCAGGACACCCTTTGGGTTCAGCACTCTGTCAGTTGCAGGATGCTCTCCCAGGTTTTGGGCTCTTCATCAGATGTATTTTCTGCTTTCACCTGTTCTCTTTTGTGTGAGTCTTCAAATTGGCATGGGAGTGTGTTTATCCCCTCTGGCTTCTTCCCTGTCCTCTGTCAGTAGTCACAGTCTTCCAGAGACTCTGGCCGTGGTCACCATCCTACTACCAGGAGCCACATGAATGCAAGGCCCAGAGTGCCTGTCTCAGCCACACAACTCCAGAGTGCTGTGGCCTGTCTCACCTGGGTTTCCTGGGTCACCATTCCTGTCACAGTCCCTGATGTCTTAGTGATGTCACAATCCATGATGTCACAGTTCTTGATGTCACTGCTTCCTATGTCACATCCCTGATAGCCTAGGGTAGGAGCCAGGACTTGGGAACCCTCCACAGCACTCTAGGTTGGGACCAGATGACGAGGGCTATGAGACCTTGGGACAGGGACAGCCTGACACTTTCCAGGTCAGGGCCACATGTGCCCAACAGCTGTGAAGATGAGCAGCTCACACCCTCCCCCACCCAGCTGTCCCAGGCTTTCACCTCCTTTGTGAGAGTCACTAGAGGCTTCATGACCCCAACCCCCGTGAATGGGAGGCCCTTTTAGGCCTATGGGGAGAACCCACCTTGGGTGATCTCTTGCTGTTTGGGGGCTGAGGTCTGTGCCTCTCATAGGATTGAGGGTCCCCCTCCTCTCACAGTCCAGGTGGTGTCCCAACCCTTTTTTTATGGGTGTGGCCCCTTGTTCTTGTGGATAAGGGAGGGGGGAAATTCCTCTTCTTATGGGTAAGGGGGGACCTGTCCCTCTTCTCATGCATATGGGTCCCTCTTTTCACCAGATGGGCACCCATCCAGTCCAGAGGCCTTTGGAATTGGCCCCAGCTCCAGGAGCCAACTAGATTGGTCTAAGGGGAGCTCTGCCCTCTTGGTCTCAAGGGATTGTGTAACTCATGGTGTCTTCTTTGATGTTTTCTTGTGTCTATAAAAGCCTAGGATGGGTCTAGCCTCTTCATTGCCCATATGTAGCACCAAGATCCTGCAGCTGAAAAAAAGAGAGGCTGTTGTGGAAGGTGGGTGGATCAAGGAGTGAGCACTGGAACCAAAGTCAGACAGTCTGAGACCGGTCCTGGCCTTGCCACTGACAAGCCAACAAGCTTGAACAAGTGACGCAAAGACACTAACCTGAAGGAAGTGGGTGGCACAGTACTGTCCACTGGAGAGAGCCACTGTGAGAAGGTGATTACACATGGCGTGGACTCCTCCAGCCACCTCACCTGCACACCCCCCTTACCTGTGTAGACAAAAGCAGCTGGTTTTTTTCCCTGCTCAGCACAGCACAGTGCTTGTGTGACCAAGTGAGGGGAGGAGTGTTCCACACCACGTAGGCCTACCCCCTGGCAGCCCCCAGCTGACCATCCTGCAGTGCAAGTTGGTTCTGATATGTCCACCTGAGACGTCAGATCCCTAGGCTGGCCTCCTTCAGATGCCAGTTCTGAGTCCAGGCCTCCATCGGTGCTTCTGGCAGCCTGGCTACAGATCCATACTTCCTGTGGCCCCTCTCAGGTTCTGCCATGTGCCAGGACAGCTTCCAGATCAGTTGGCTTTGTAGATGACCAGGCCAGGAGCCCCGAGGCAGGACATTCTCTGGGATCCCAGGGAAACCCAGAGTCCTTTGTAAGTCATAAGTGCCATCACCACCCACACGGCTGCCAATGACGGTGGCCCCCAGCTGCAGGCGGGTGACACAGTGGCGTCGACTTCCTCCCCTGCCTGTCCATCTGCATGCTCCCACAGCTCCCAAACCCACAGCAAGTGTCTCTCACACTTGGAGTCTAGATTGACCTCTGACATGCTGTGACCATCTGAATGCACCAGAACTGAAGCACCCCGGCAGCCCAAGCCCTGAGAGGCCATCCTCTCCCTTGTGACCTGCCACCAAGTGGGAATAATGCAGAGGAGCCTACTCTGTGGGGAGCCCCCTTGTCCCAGCCCACAGCCCACCAGTCTCCACACATGGGAGCCAGGTTTTACCAGACAGCAAGCTCCCAGCCACCAGCCCCTGATGCCCACATGAGATCAACCATGCCTGGCCCAGGCCAGCAGAGTTGCCAAGCCAACACAGAGACACATGACCAGTAGTAGCTCATGCCTGTCCTCTTGAACCACGAAGTTGGGAGTGGCTATCACACAGCAATAGTTAGCTCACTAATGTATGTTTTGTTTTTTTTTAAGAGATAGGGTGTCTGTCGCCCAAGCTGGAGTGTCCCTTGGCTTGATCATAGCTCACTGCAACGTCAAACACCTGGGTTCAAGCGATCCTCCCGCCTCAGCCTCCAAGTAGCTGGGACTGCAGGCCACCCACTACCATGCCCAGCCTGTAACGTTTGTTGACCGTTTACTTCTGGCCAAGCACTGTGCTAAGAGCTTTACCCAGAACACGTCATGAAGTTCTTAAAGCAGCCCCATACACTTGATGCTGTCTTCCCCTTCCATTGAAGTCGCCTCTGAGATCTAAAACTAAGTGACTTGCCCCTGGCCGCACTGTAGGAAGTGGATCTAGAGCGTGGCCTGAGCCTTCTGACTCGAGGGCCTACTCAGACCACCTTCCTTCCAGTAGCTTTTGCCTTTTATTCCTCAAGACCAGCTGGCTCCACACCTGTAGGACTTTTAAAGGCCCTGCCGTGGTAGCCTTGGTCTCGGGAGGCCAGTGTCTGAGTGGACATTTTGAGCAAGGCCAGCCTTGGTGTCGTCTCTGACCCCTCTCTTTCCCTCGTGTCTTTCCTCAGCAGATCCTCTCGGCTCTTGCTGTCACAATATGTCTGGGCTCCTGTCATGTCTCATCATCTTGCTGCTGCTAGTCTAGTTCAGCTGGCCATTCCCTCTTACCTGACCCTGGCAGCAGCCTCCCTCCTGGCCTCCCTGACTTTACCCAGGCTAGTCCAGCTGGCCATTCCCTCTTACCTGACCCTGACTCTACTCCTCCCCACTGTGATCTCCTCATGCCTCCTGGAGTGAACATCTTAAAATTAAGTGAAATCATGGCAGTCCACTGCTCAGTGCCCTTGCATGGTTCCCAGCATGCTGGAGCCAGAGTCCCAGCACTTCCACGGCCTCTGGGTCTCGCAACTGGGCGCTCTGGGTGTGTGGGTCTCCCAACTACTCACCAGGCATGCTCCCTGGGCCTGTACTGTGCCCCCTGCCCAGAGCACACCGCTGCCCTGATATCCGTACCCATTGGCTGCATGCCACCTCCAGGTGCTGGCTCTCCTCACATTGCTCTGGTTTTATTATTCGTGACTACTTTTACTTGGAGCACTCACCTGCCATTATCTCATGTGTGCTTGTTGTTCATTGTCTTTCCTATCTCTCCCAGTACAGTATCAAAGCCTCTGTGTGTCCAGATGTCTTTGTTTGGGCTGTGATGACAGAACACCGTGGACCCAGTGACTTGAAACAACAGGTGATTGCACATGGCTCTGGGTGCTGGAGACCCAAGATCCAGGCGCTGCAGTCTCATTGTCCAGGGAGGGCTGCCCTGACCATAGATAGTGCCTCCTTGTCTGCCATTATGCGGTGGGAGGGAGGATGTCCTGAGCCTCTGGAAGGTGGGCCTCCTGCCAGTACCAGGCTCTGCCCAGTAGCCTGGCTCTGCCCAGCTGCCTCCCAAGAAGGTGCGTGGACGATGATCACAGTGTGCCTCATGGCCTGGAAGCTGCTCCTGAGGGTGCCTCTCGGGCTGAGCTGCTCTTTCGCTGCTGAACCCCTCACCGTTTGAAAGCCTGGGGAACTCGTTCTCCTCTGGGGACCCCAGCCCTGGTGCACATGTACACACTCCACACGACACGCCCGCCACCTCCCTCCTGTCACGCAGAGACCTCGGTAGCTTTCTTGACAAAGCAGGTTCGTGCTTGCATTTAGTGATTTGCTTCTGGAGAGGAGGCAGTATGGACTGCCGGGCTGGACAGGGAACAGCCCTGCCCGGGCTCGCCTATCCACTGGTCATGGATGTGGGCGCTGTGGCGAGGGGCAGCCTCTCTGGCTGGCCCAGGGCTGGTCCCTGGCAGCTGGCAGCATGGGTGGTCAGCCCCAGACCATGTTCCAGAGCAGGAGATGGCAGGACAGGATGCAAGTGTGCATGTCCTAACCTGGAAGCTTTGGCTTCAGAATCTCTAGAGTGTTGAGTCTTCCTTCCGGATTGTGAGTGTTTTTTCTGCATCTCTGTGATACCTCATGTAATAAAAAGTGTACCATTTTATTACAAAGAGTCTCACAAAAATGAAAAATATCTCAAAAAGGAAACTACACTACCAACCTCCACCTGCAGAATTGGGGGAAGACAGAGGGCAGGCATGGTGAGTTTTTTGGCTCACTTGAGGACAGCAGGAAGGTAGAACAGAACCAGCCCAGAAATGGCAGATGTTACCTTAGGAGCCTGAAAAGAGCCAGGGTCCTTAAAGACCCAGCCACCCCTTCCAGAAGGCTCAGTAAAAAGGATACCTTTCCAAAACTATTAAACAGGCACTTGGCATTTCAAGATTTGTCTCACAGTTGCATAAAAGTATCCCACCCAGCCCTGGTGCCCTTTATGGTTCAGAATTAAGAACTGGGACATAATGGGTGGCAAGGGCACTCCTAGAAGGGTCCACCCAGCACAGCCGCCCTGGGCTCAGGGTCCTGGCTTCTGCCTAGTCCCTGGGGATATTTATATCAATAAATTTTGATAAAAATACACAGAAATAGAAAATATGAAATCAGAGGGGTTGGAGACGAAAGGTAACTCAGCCAGAAGCCCGATTGGGAGGGATCTGCTCAGGCCACTTTGACCTCCCCTTTGGCTTCTCCTCCTTGGTTTTCTCTTCTGCGACTTCTTTACTCTCCTCTTGATCTTCCTCTTTTGCCTCCTCTGTTTCGACTCTCTTGGCTTTTTTGAAGTTGGAAGAGCTCTTGTGGCCACCCCGTCCTGTCCCTCCTCATCAGAGTCGGAGAACTCTTCCTCACAAGCTGCTCATTTGCCAGAGGAGCAGACTGAGATGTGCTTGTCAGGGTCTTCTTGGTCGGCCGTGAGACTATCCAGCGACATCTCTAGTCCCCTCTCAGACATAAGTGCTGGGTGATCTGGGGGGGGTCACATTCATCATTTTAACATCTTTCCAACAGGATGCATCACTTGCTTGCTCTCCTTTTAAGCCACCTCTTGAATTCAGCAGCTGAGCCAGAGCCAGACCACCAGGGAACTGTGTGAGAGACAAAAATCAGTTCGGGAAGCTGAGCCTTCTCTGAATCCTGTGCTTTCTCTGCCTCCTTTCTTGTCTCCTTTGCCCTCGAACGATGGATGTCTTGTCGGTTTCCCTTGATTCCTGGGTCACGGGGATTGTGCAGGGAATACCAGAAGAGAGCTGCAGGTTTGAGGCACCTTGCTTAGTGTGTTCCTGGTGTTTCTGTGGTCACATCTAAACGCAGCTCCTCCTCTTCTCTTGGCTAAGTGGAGGTGAGTCTTATCTGCCCCCTGAGAGTTGGTGCAGGGATTAATTATCTAATGTTTGCCAAACTGGTGGGATATTGATAGATGCTCATTGTCATCACTCTGGCATCTTGTCCTTTGTCTAAATACCTAGCAACCTGAGGTGAAACTGGCTTAAATCAAAAAGTGGGAGGTAAGCCAACCACTCTCGCCAACACAAAAGCTGCTGTGGACCTTCTTCTCTGTGAACTTGTCCTCTCTGTACCGGTCACTCCCCTATGTCTAACCTTCCTTCCTGCCCAGTCAAGCTGGAAGAAATAGTGTGCCTGAGGTGGATGGTGGGCGGGCTTGGCATTTTGAGTCCCCATGTATAAAGTGCTTCCTGTACGCTGTCGCATTTCCTTCTCACAAAGTGTGCATTCATGCATCTTACACATCTGTGACCAGGTGCTTGAGGCAGTTCAGTCATCTGTTCACATCCCCCCACTGGGAAGCGGCAAAACCACATCTGAAGACGAGCTTTTGGCTCCAGAGATGATGAGCTCTTTCTATCCCACGTGCTCAAGTAGAAGGCAGAACATAAGTATGTTGGGAGGAGTGAACTGGCATGAGGAGGAAAGGAGCCCCGTGTGTTTCTCTGTGAGCACAGTCCACTAAGCAAAGAGCTGCAAGGCAAGAGTCCTGGTAGCTGAAGTAGCCCAGCTCAGCATCAGGGAATTTTACACTTGAAGGAGCATTGGTAGTATAAGAAAGGGATTGCAGTAGTGGGAAACCGTCAGGGGAGGGGAGGTAGGATTGGCAGTTGAGGGAAACTGCTAGGGGAGAGAGGGGCACACCTCATCAACAAGGGGACCTGCAGAATCAACATTTGTATACCAAACCCTGAATTGTTTATAATAATAAACAATCTTTATAATAATAATTTTTTTAAAAGAGAGCATTGGATTTTGAAGTTGGTGAGGCTTAGCAACAATTTAGTCTCACCCTCTCATTTGGCAGATGAGGACATTTTGACCCAGCAAACCTAAAAAAAGGTCAGTTTCTCAAGCATGGATCGTGTTTCTAATGCAAAAAGTGAAGGAAAGAAAATGAGGGGAGAAATTCAATTCTGAGATTATTCCTTAAACCTTTCCCCTCATGCTCTGTGAAAGTGAATATGGCAGTAGGATTCAACCCACCACAGGTGTGCTTGGAATAATCTCAGAATTGAATTTTTCCCCTCATTTTCTTTCCTTCACTTTTTGCATTAGAAACATGATCTGTGCTAGAGAAACTGGCAATTTTTTAGGTTCTTCCAAAGAAAATGAAACTGTTGCCAAAAGATTTTAGTAAAACTCTCTTTGGAAATCATGTGAAGGTTCCAGGCATTCTAGAGGAGACAGATCACTTTTCAGTCTGCATTATGAGGATCGCTGGCAACCCCACTCAGAGTCACCTCACTGAGAGAGACAAGGTCACAGAAGTGCTAGGATTCCTTCCAGGATGCACTCCCACACAAACTCTCCTCCAGATGTTTTACAGATTGTTCTATGACCTATGATTTGGTCTAAACAGAGGACTCAGTGGATCTAAAGAGCTTGGAATCCACTGAGCTAGATGACTCCAGACACCTGTCTCAAATGAAGGGCGTGATGATTCTACTTGCCACAGTTCTTACCAGTAGACCATACCAGCACTCCTTGCCATTTTGTAAACCTTTCCCCTCATGCTCTGAGAAAGTGAATATGGCAGTAGGATTCAGTCCACCACAGGTGTGCTTGGAATAATCTCAGAATTGAATTTTTCCCCTCATTTTCTTTCCTTCACTTTTTGCATTAGAAACATGATCTGTGCTTGAGAAACTGGCAATTACTGCAGCCAAGTCAAGGGAAGCTGGACAGAAATCTTCACTTCAGGCCAGGGTCGTGTCTTAGTAAAGATGCAGACATGCCCCAAAACTATTGTAGTCACATTAGAATATCTTTGGTTGCCAGGAAAGCTGGGTTTGTAATGAAAGTGGTCACTGGAACAACACAAATCCTTGAGCTTGACACAAGTTATTCTTCAAAGGCTTGAAATAATGAGGCTTACGTAGTTTGCCTGTGTGGTTTTTAAAATGTTGCTGTTCAACGTCAAGTTTTTTTCCCTATGGCAAGTCATTTGTCTTGATGGGCAGC
The DNA here is from genome assembly GCA_027257055.1 of Cephalopachus bancanus. Lineage (NCBI taxonomy): Eukaryota > Metazoa > Chordata > Mammalia > Primates > Tarsiidae > Cephalopachus > Cephalopachus bancanus. Next base: position 18,583 of record JAPVLO010002315.1, on the reverse strand, counting down.
TTTCTAACCTCAAAGCACTTATACAAGTGTTAAAATGACAGCTCTGCACACAAGGAGTGGAGGAAAGTGCCCCTTCAAGTGTTTGCAGAGCAGTTTACCATATACACACACAACCCTTCAATAAACCACACATGTTTTAGGACTTTGGGATGATGTAAACTGCATGTACCACTTAAAATGTGAGTGGGTTTGCGATTCCACCAGCAGAGAGGCTTGAATTTTACTGTAGAGGCTTATTTTCCAAGCTTAATGTTTGTTTAAAAAATGATACTTATGGTGTTCCATTTAAATGACTGATGTGGTCAAAGTTGATGGATTGGCCCTGACCAGGTAAATAAGAGAGTCACTTTAGGAGGATCATTTGTAGGGTTGCCCCAGTCCCTAATGAGCCAAAATAGTAATTTACTAAGTTTAATATAGAAGCTGGAAAAAATTTATTCTGAACCCCCAAATGCTTTATGGCTTGAGACTATATTTTATTTACCTTGTAGGATCTGGTACATTGCCTTCTCTAACAATTTATTTTGATTTCTTAAAGTTGCTGTTGTTCTGTTGGGAAAAATCTCCTTACAAAAGCAATAAACTAAAACTAGATGTTTTAAAATAAGCAAGGGATTTCTTCTCTAGAAAGGGAGTTTTTGTTTGGAATTGTTTTGTTTGGGATTGCATTAAAATATAAAGGTGATTATGCTGCAATGAGTTCTTCCTGGGAGAACTTTAGAAAGAATTGAGGGGAAAAGGTATTGAAGATATTCTTGCCTTGCTTTGTAATTTTTCCCAAGGAAAGTCATTACTTTGTCATAGATGTTATTTCCAAAGAACAGTTTTTAAAAAAACATGTTTAAAAGTCTCCACCCTAAGCTTTGCTGAGGGTTTTGCTATCTGTCACCTTCCATGCCAGCCACCGTATACTCTGTCTCATTTAATCCTACTGTAGTGCTGTGAGGTAAGTGCTGCTTGACTGATAAGTATGTGATGTCTATCCTGTGCTCATGAAACTTTCTAAAAATTTTAACTCATTTAATCTTCACAACAACCCTATATTAGAAGTACTATTATTTCTCATCGTACAGATACAGAAATTGAGATACAAAGAAGTGTGTTGCCTTGCTCAAGATTCCACACTAGTAAATTGTGTAATAGAAATTTGTGTTCTGGTGTCCTAGCTCTAGAGTCAGCACTCATGAGCGCTGTTGTATGTGATGTTATCCTTATCAGTAAGGAAACAGAACCACAGAGTTTTGGACAACTCACCCAAAGTTACATAGACAATAAGCAACAGAACTGGAACTTAGGCCCAGACTGCCCACATGTAAAACCTGTGAAATTCACCCCTTACCACGTCCCATACCTCTTCTCTGCTTTGATCATTCTTTTCTAATATGCCGGTCTTGAGTGTTAGCTTAAAGCAAAAGCCACACACGTTTCTACCTCAGCACAGATTCCACTGTACCATTTATCATTCATTTAGCTTGTTGTCTAACTTACTTTAATTCTGAATACATTTTGAGTTGTGGTTTGTTATGAGAGGGTTGAATCTTCACTGAATTAGTTGCCAGAATCAAAGACAATCTTCTTTTTTTTTTTGAGTTGGAGTCTCACTCTGTCGCCCAGGCTGGAGGCCTCTACCTGCTGGGCTCAGGCGATCCTCCTGCCTCAGCCTTCCAAGTAGCTGGAACTTCAGGTGCATGCCACCATGCCCAGCTAATATTTCTTGATGTAGAGATGAGGTCTTACAAATTGCCCAGACTGGTTCAAACCTGTGGGTTCAGGCAGTCCTCTCACCTTGGCCTCCCAAAGTGAAAGACAGTCTTAACCTCAACTAAAGCAGTGCTTATTAGTCTTTAAAGGACATATCAATTACTTGAAGATTTTGCTGAAATGCAGAGTCTGATTCAGCAGGTCTGAATAGTCTTGAGACCACCCCGCCTTTCTAGTCACCTCCCAGGTGATGCCGATGCACCTGGAATGTAGCCCATGTTTGGTGTGGCAAAGCTAGAGCACTGGGCTTTTCCAAACCAATCTTGAACTTTCATACTGAGGCCTAGATTTCCAACTGGAAGGGGAGCGTTTTCACAGATGGAAGGACATTTAGGTTGCCAACACTAAGCCAAGTGGAATGGTTCATGAAATAAGATCTGAGCTGTACAGATTTTCTGGATTAGAAGGTTCTTCAAAAGTCATCTGGCCCGGTCATCCTACTGATGCTTGAATCCTTTCATGTCCCTGCCATGTCATCTCATTTCTTGAATTAGGTAATTATTTGTGGTGAATGGAAATGAGCATTCAACAGAATGATAAAATTCAAGATGATGCCTGGATCACAGAATTAGCTGGGAGCAAAAGACTAGGGGAAGAGGCTGTGACGTTTCACCTTGTCTGCCTCCATAGTACAATTTTCAGAGTCTTTGGATATTTATTTTAAAAATTCTCAGACCCTCCAGGCATGGTATCTCACGCCTGTAATCCCAGCAGTTTGGGGAGACGGAGGTGAGAGGATTGCCCATGGGTTCAAGACGAGCCTGGACAACTTGATAAGACCTTGTCTCTACAATAAATCAAAAAATTAGCCAGACGTGATGGCACACAGCTGTAGTTCCAGCTACTTGGAAGACTGAGGCAGAGGTCGAGGCTGTAGTGGCCGTGAACGTGCTACTGCACTCCAGCCTGGGTGACAGAGGGAGACTGACTCAAAAAGAAAAAGAAAACGCTCAGACTACCATTTTGTGATAAACACAAGTGCACTGTACCAGAGTGTCAGCTGCGAGTGCTTACTCCCCCAAGTACTTGCCTCCCACTGTGAGGTGCAGCTTCAGTGCTGGCATCAGGTGAAAAACAGTGATCGGTGTGTGGCTGCTTCTTGGCTGTCCTGACCATACATTCCAGGGCTCTGATAAAACTGAAATCTTTAAGAAGCAGGAATCATGGGATCATGGCTGGGTTCTTTCCATTGTGATTGTGGAACCAGGCCAAAAGACACTCCTAGTGTTGAGTTCTCTGACTGGGGGGTGCCAACTTCTTTTTTCCAGTCACCCCTTTCTTGGGCTGTTGTTTGACAGTTCCAGGGTTTCTGTTTCAGGTGCCAGGGGAGAATAAGAAACAATGGAAACCAGCCATACTGACTGAGAAAGACCTGCTCTGTGACAGCATGCCATGCCAGAAGGAAGCCGGGCTCACCCTAATTTACATGCCCTCTCTGGCCACCAGGTAGCCAGGGTCTTATGGGTGGGTCTGGTGTGTTTGCAGTTGGATGCCATTTTAATCAGTTCAGTGGCTTCAACACATTCTATTACTGCAGCAGGGGTTGAGAGCTCCTTAGGATTTGGCCACACATGGCTAGCCAGATAGAGTAATTATTATTTATGGTCAGAGATAAGGCAGCAACACAGAGACAAAGAGCAGAATACTCACTCATCGTCAAGGAACAGTGATATCTGTGAGAGGGTCCCAGTCTAGCACCCTTCTGGATCTCCATCTCATCCCCTTGAAGTGAACCAGACACGTGTTGCAGTCTTGAAGTCCAAGTAAAATCACCAAGCAAGGGCCTTCACTTGGGGGCACAAAAGATTGACATATGGAAATGTCCTTTTATGACTTTCTCAGGACAAGATCCCATAACAAACTCTTCCTTGGTTATGTGGTATGTCCTGTGGCAGTATGGGCATCAAGCTCTGTCTGTTTATGAGGTCTTTTAATGTGTATTTATTATTCACGTAAAATGCAGTCTTTTTTTTAAAAAGCCCACTTTTTTGAGCTATGGATGACATGCAAAAGGCTGTACATATATAAACAATTTGATGAAGTTGGAGATAAGCACACACCCATTAAACCATCACCATAATCAGTACCAAAAATATATCATCACCTCCAAAGATTTCCTCCTGCCCTCTTTATTTATTTTTTGTGATAAGAACACATAACATAAGATCTGCCCTGTTAGCACATGTTTAAGGATATACTACCACCCTGTTAACTAGGCACTGTGCTGTAGAGTAGATCTCTAGAATTTACTCATCTTGTATAACTGAAACTTTGTATCCTTTGGCCAACACACCACAATTTTCGCCTGACCCCAGCCCCTGGGAACCACCAGTCTACTCTCTGCTTTTATGAGTTAGACTATTTTAGATTCTTCATATAAATGGGATCTGTCATATTTGTCCTTGTGTGCCTGTCGTATTTTACTTAGCGAAATTCTTTCATCTTCATCCATGTTGACAAACATGGTGAGATTTATTTCCTTTTTAAAACTGAATAATATCTGATAGTATGTAAACACTGTTTTCTTTATCCATTCATCTGCAAATGGACATTTGGAGGCATCACGTGTTCTGATTTCAAAATACACTGCAAAGCTGTAGTAATCAAAACCATATGGTACTGGCATAAAAACACTTAGAAAAATAGAACATAATACAGAGCCTAGAAATAAATTCACCCTTTATGGTCAACTGATCTTTGGCAAGGGTGTCAAGGATACAAAATGGGGAAATTGTGTATCCTTATTGAAGATAGTCTCTTCAGTAAGTGATGATGGGAAAGCTGGATGGCCACGTGTAAAAGTGAAACTGAATCTTTATTTTGCATTATACACAGATAATCCAAGTGTATTAAAGACCTGAGCATAAGACCCAAAGCCATAAAATTCCCAGCAGAAAACAGGAAAAAAACTTCTTGACATTGGCCTTGGCAGTGATTCCTGGGATGTGACAACAAAAGGACAGGTAATGAAAGCAAAAATAGATAAATGGGATGACATCACACTAAAGAGTTTCTGCATTTTGGGCAACCCCCTCGGGTCCCCACCCACTGCGGGAGCTTTTTTCTCCTCTCAATAAATCCTGCTTTCTCACTCAAAAACAAACAAAATAGTTTCTGCACATCAAAGTAAATTATCAGCAAAATGAAAGGGAAACCTATGAATTGGGAGAAAAGATTGGAGGCATCACGTGTTCTGATTTCAAAATAAACCATATGTCTGATAAAGGATTAGCATTCAATACATGAAGGATCCCTTGCCTATCAATAGCAAAAAACCCACCTGCTTTAAAAGGACCTGAATATATAAACCTCTCAAACAGCTACATACAGTTGGCCAAAAGGTACAGGAAAAGATGCACCAGAAATGATCAGGGAAATGCAAATAAAAAATCACAGTGAGATGCCAGTTCACACCTGTTAGACGGGTCCTTATAAAAAAGACAAACCAAGCCGGGCTCGGTTGTAATCCCGTGCCTTTGGGAGGCTGAGGTGAGTGAATTGCCTGAGCCCGTGGGTTCGAGACCCGCCTGTGCAGCGAGATCTCATCTCTACAATAAATCAAAAAATCAGCTGGGCATGGTGGCGCATGCCTGTAATTCTGGCTACTTGGAAGGCTGAGGCGGAAGGATCGCCGGAGCCCAGCAGGCCGAGGCTGCGGTGGCCGGGAGCAGCCACTGCACTCCAGTCTGGGCGACAGAGTGAGACTCCAACTCAAAAAAAAAAAAAGACAAACCATAACAAATGTTGGTAAGGTGTAAAGAAGAGGAAACCTTTGAATGCTGTTGATGGGACCATAAAATGGTGCAGCCACTCTGGAAAACAGTATGCACATTTTTCCAGAAATTAGAACTAGAATTACCATATGAGCTAGCAATCCCACTTCTAGGAATATATCCAAAAGAATTGAAATGAAGGTCTCTGGCAGGCCCCTGCACTCCATGTTCATCGTGGCATTATTCACAATTGCCAAGACATGAAGCAGTCTCAATGTGTCATTTCCTTGTCACTTTCTTTGAAGGCCCATGATCCAAAAACAAAAGCTGATACAACCTGAGTCTTGCCTCTGAGCAGCTGACAGCACCCAGACCTGACTCCTGTTGCCAGCTCTCTCTGTATGTGCTTTATGACAGTGGTCTGTTTCATTCCCTCTGTGCCTGTTTCTGTGCCAGAAGCTAGGCATGCTGTCATATTTGTGACCTTCCTGGTATTATGCCTGGCAATAGTGGACCCTTAAGTGTCTGTAGAACGAATTATTGAACCATGCGGGACACACTCTAGAAAGAGTTTCATTCCAGAGTTTGGTCTGAAATTCAAAGCACAGCAGGCTGAGGTTTTAGGGACACTGCCCTGAGTAAGAGGTAGATAGAAATAAGATGAGTTCCTTGTCCTGGAAGGACCGAGGAGCCAACCGGTCATAGTCAAGACTCAGGTGCAGGAGAGTAAGACCCAGGTGCAGAGCAAGAAGTGACAGGTGATTAAAACGCCAGCAGTGAACAGAACTGAACTTCCAGAGAAACTCTTCTTTCAGCCACGGTTGATTATGGAGACCAGCACGGATGGCGTAAAGATGGAAATTATTGGTCTCACCAGTGAGTAGAGGAAGTTACCAGAGACTAGGAACCAAGTCTAGATCACTTATAAAAATAAAATGTAGCCTGGCACAGTGGCTCATGCCTGTAATTTCAGCACTTTGGGAGGAAGAGGCGAGAGGTTCAAGACCAGCCTGGGCAACTTGGCGAGACCTCATCTCTACAATAAACCAAAGAATTAGCTGGGGGTGGTGGCACACACCTGTAGTTCCAGCTACTTGGAAGACTGAGAAGGAAGGACCATCTGAGACCAGCAGTTCGAGGCTGCGGTGGCCATGAGCCAGGCCACTGCAATCCAACCTGGGTGACAGAGTGTGACTCCAACTGAAAAATATGTACATAAAATTTAAAAGTAATTTAACTTCTTAGCCTCTCAAGCTCCAAAATCTTTGGCAGAATGACTGTTAAAATGCAACGTGCCATTATAAAACTTCAGCAGTCAGACGATAAGCATCCTTAAGTGTGCCTTGGGCCATTCGGATCCGACCCTGTCACCATGGCCTCCTGTGCACTGCATGCACATCTTGTGGGAACTGGTCTTCAGGTCTGAGATGTCCCACAGCTAAGACCAAAGGACGAGTTGATTGTAGTCACTGTATTTTGGCCACAGGAAGAGATGTTGGCATTAGTCCTCTTGGAATGATTCTCAGGAACAAAAGTTGAGATAAGCTAAAGCTTCTAGAACGCTCAGGCAACATGCAAACAAAATTAGCCCTGGTACACAGCTTTCTTTTCAGTTTCTGGGCATTCTGACCAATGGAGACTGCTTTTTCATTCATTCACTCATTCGTTCATTGACATTTTTAATTTGTCTATAGACACCAGGAGGTATAATTGGGGCAAGGAATAGAAAGGCGAAAATAATTTAAGTTTGTGAACCTAGTGTCTGTTATGTTGGACCACACAGATCTAGAGCATTCCCACACCACCAAAAGTTCTGAAAGGACACGCCATCCTCAAGCTTATCAGTGGCTCCTTCCAGATGGTCCCAACTCAGGCAAGTGACTGGATGTGTGCATGCCCACATATGTGGTCAGAGCAGGGCTTCCTGAAGGGACATCATCTCCAGGCTCTTTTGGCTTTCTGCCAGGCAGGTTCCTGGGCCCCAGATCTTTTTTTTTTAAAACTCCGTTCCTTCAAGATGAGATTCACTCTGTGGGGCTGGCCTGAGTTCTTCAACCTGAGGCCCCAGAGGAGGGATGGGAGTCCAGAAGCAGTAGATGGATTCAAGGAGGTTTGAATGGGCCATGAATGTGTCTCTTACAGATTCGCAGTGGCAGAGATGCAGGTCTGGGCAGGGAGCAAACCACATGGACAGGTAAATCCATAGCCTGAATTCCGTATGGAGGCGAGAAACAGAAGGTCCTCGGTGCATGACGGTAACCCCGTAGTCTGTGTCCCATGTGGAGATGGGAAACAGAAGCTCCTCAGTGCATGACTGTGGTAATCCTATAGTCTGTGTCCTATATGAAGACAGGGAACGGAAGCCTATCAGTGCATGACTATGGTAACCCCATAGCCTGCTTCTCTCCAAGACCCTGTGGATGTACCTAGGAAAAGACGTTTGTAAAGCAGACAACACAGAAAGTGCCCTGCACACTGGAGGGTGAAGGGTGGGCGGTGAGCCTGGAGCAGTCCCAGGTAGGGCCCGAGGAGGTACTGAGACATCGGTGTTCCCTCTGCAGGCTCAGTACTCTCTGCAGTGGCAGCTGGGCCAAGGCTGCTGGGCTCTGGCCAGGGGGAAAGGAATCCTTCCATGCAGGGGCTCCCCAACCCCTCCTCTAGATGATTTTCCAGCCCCTCATTTATGTTCATTGTGACTCTCCATTTGCATCCTGTGTGTTCTGTACAGACGGCATCACTGTGTCCTATGCCAACGGGCTTGGGGCACCTAACCTGTCCAGTGGCATTATCTGTCTTTATATATTTCCAAAGCCAGAGAGCCATCTCCTTTTTAGAAATATATTTTTTAAAAGCTTTTATCAAAACCTAATTGATAGGTTTTAACACAAAGCTTAAAGTTATGGCTTAATTTTTCTCATGATTTAGAGCGATGTCTTTTACAATTTTATACTAGGGTGTCTGTTAATTAATCATTCTGGATGATATTATTAAGAAGGCTTTGATAATACCATTTTCAAAAATAGGTCAATCTGGCACAAAACCTGTGGCTGCCCCCGTGGGGAGGGAAGGTTAAGGTTGAGCGTGTCAGGTGGGTTCTGTGAGGGTCTGAAGACCTTGCCCAGCATAAGAACCACCAGGCTGCTTACTATGCTTTGGGTCCTCAGGACCCTGACTTAGATATTCTGGCTTAGTAGGCTGGGGTGGAGGTCAGGAGGGCATGTGTTTAACAGGCATCAGGCAAGTGCCATGCTTAGGTTTCCACATTTAACCTTCACAACCCCAGGCGGTTAAGTCTGCAGCCCTTTTTCACAGATAAGGACACTGAGGAGCCGAGAGGTTAGGTAACTGACTGTTGCCGCACCACTGGTAGGAGAGGACCGTGAGACCTGGCCCGATGACTGTTCCTCTCAGTCTTCCAAGAGCCTGTCCTCATTTCCAGTTTCCTGGGCACCTTGAATTTGTGAGTGTGTCGTATAGACCCCTCCTCTTCTGGCAACTGAGTCACACAGCTCTTCCAACTAACAGCCGAGGGAAAGGCCGCCTGGAGTCTCACGAGTGAGGGTAGCATCGAAGGCCGAGAGTTTCCCCCGTGGCTCACCAGAGGCAGGAGTCGCCTCTGGAATTGTCAAGCCTGCATGCCTCAGCGCCGCTTCAGACTGACAGAGTCAGAAGCTCACGTGGGCCATCTGCCTGCGAGTCACAGGCTGTCCAGGTGTCTCTGGCAGGCCACAGGTTGTCAGCTGCTGGCTTAGAGGCCGTTGTACTGCTGCCTCCTTCCCTCCCCACCTTGTAGCATCTCAGTCCACTGGGGCTACTGTAAGAAGGTGCCATAGGCTGGCAGTTGTAAAGAATGGAAATGGATTTCTCAAGGTTCTGGAAGCTGGCAAGACCCAGGTCCAGGCCCTGGCACGGCTGGATCTGGTGAGGCCTTGGTCTCAGCTCCACAGAAGGCACCCATTGCTGCACCTTCACTGGTGGAAGGGCACAAAGGACAGGGTGCCCCGTTTCTTCCACGAGAGCCCTGACCCCACTCCTGGAGCAAGCCCTGGTGACCTGGTCACCTCCTGAGAGTCCGTCTCCTCATGTTGGTTGCCTGGGGGATTTCTCTTCAGCATGACTTGTGAAAGGATGTGAAATCCAGGCCACCCGCAGCAGGAGGATTTCCTCAGTGAGACCCCAGCATGCTCTCCCATGGCTCTTCAGGGGCTGTGGCCTCAAGCTGTGCCAACCACTGAGGAGCAGTGTGAAGACGATCCTGGCTCCAGGCCCTTGCAGAGGGAGCCGTGGCTCCTGGCATGCTGTTGCCCTCTTCCCAGCGTGACCTCTGCATTCTCACTTGTGTTCTGCACTCATGCACAGCTGCATCTCAGCAGCTGCACGGGGTCCATCACAGGATCTGTCCTGGGGTCCATCCCAGGGTCCATCCTGGAGTTCTTCACAGGGCCCCTCCCTGGGCCCATCTTGGGGTCCCTCACCAGGCCTCTCATGGGGTCTGTCACAGGGTCCATCACAGGGTTCATCACAGCGTCCATCCTGGGGTCCCTCACAGGGTCCATCATGGAGTCCATCCATCACAAGGTCCGTCCCAGGGTCCTGCATGGGGTCCATTGCAAGATGTGTCCTGGGGTCCTTCATAGGGTCCTGCCTGGGATCTGTCCTGGGATCCATCCTGGAATTCACAGTTCCCTCCCGGGACCAGCGTGGGCTCTGTCTTGGGGTCCCTCACAGGATCCATCATGGGGTCATCCATCACAGGGTCTGTCCCAGGGTTCGTCAAGGGATGTGCTGAGCACAATTCTGGAGATCCACTCCCTGGCTGCTGATCGCAGCTCTGCTGTGTGCCAGCTTGAGTCCTCGTCTGCCTTGAGTTCTCGTCTGTGGGCAACATCCACACGTGCCAACAGGTTATTAGGAAGAGCATGTGAGATGGCGCCAAGTACCTAGAATAGTGCTCAACATGTGCTGAGTGCCGAATCCGTGTTGTAATCATTATTTTTATTTCTTAACCCCTTCTCTATTTGTGGATTTAAAGGATGCTGGCTACATTTTTAGAACAACTCCACACTAGAAATTTGTGGCCAACTAAACATCACCAATCATCATCATAGCACCATCTAAAAGAATTGTTTAAAATCCACCCTGCTAGCAAATACTTTTAAAAGTGTGCAAACGAGCCGGGCTCAGTGACTCAGCCTGTAATCCCGCGCCTTGGGAGGCCGAGGTGAGTGGATGGCCTGAGCCCGCGGGTTCGAGACCCGCCTGGGCAGCGAGACCTCATCTCTGCAGTAAATCAAAAAATCGGCCGGGCGTGGTAGCGCATGCCTGTAATTCCGGCTACTTGGAAGGCTGAGGCGGAAGGATCGCTGGAGCCCAGCAGGTCGAGGCTGCGGTGGCCGGGAGCAGCCACTGCACTCCAGTCTGGGCGACAGAGTGAGACTCCGACTCAAAAGAAAAAAGTGTGCAAACGTGTCTCAAGAAAAATCTCCTTAAAACATGGAAAGCCATTGCACTTACTGGTAAAGAGGAAAAACATTATTTTGCCATATCAGATTTGATAGACCTGAGCTCACACTCCAGTTTTGCCTGCAGCCTTCACTAACTGACTGGTCATGAGCCGATCACTTTTCCTCTCTGACCTCAGTTTCCCTATCTGAAAAGTGGGATCATAATGTCTACAGCAGAGTGATTATGAAATTAACATATGATGAATCTGTTAGCCGTAACAAAATATCATAGGCTGGGTGGCTTAACCACAGAAATGTGTTTTTTGTTTTTTTGTTTTGTTTTTGTTTTTGAGTTGGAGTCTCACTCAGTCGCCCAGACTGGAGTGCAGTGGCCGCTCCCGGCCACCGCAGCCTCGACCTGTTGGGCTCCGGCGATCCTTCCGCCTCAGCTTTCCAAGTAGCCGGAATTACAGGCATACGCTACCATGCCCAGCTGATTTTTTGATTTATTGTAGAGATGAGGTCTCGCTGCCCAGGTGGGTCTCGAACCCGCGGGCTCAGGCAATCTGCTCACCTCAGCCTCCCAAAGGCGCGAGATTACAGGCTGAGCCACCGAGCCCGGCTCAGAAATGTGTTTTCTCATAATTCTGGAGGCTGGAAGTCTTAGGTGCCAGTGTGACTGGGTTCTGGAGAGGGCCCTCTGCCTGGCCTGTAGACAGCCACCCTCTGTGTCCTTGTATGACCTTTATTTGTGCATGCATGGTAAGTGTGTGTTCCTGGTGTCCCTTCCTATAAGGAAACTGATCCTATAGTGTCAGGGCCTGCATGCAACTTTAGCCCCTTAGAGACTGCATCTCCAAATACAGCCACACTGGGGTGAAGACCTTCACACATGAATCTGTGGGGACACAGTCCAGTCCTTAGTGATAACACACTACATGTGCAGCCTTCTTAGCATGATTCCTGGCACATAGCAAGACCAGAGACTTTCAGTCCCTTCTCTGTCAGGAGCAGGGCTGGGAATTTTCAGAATATTAAAGACAGTCTCCTCTCACACAAAAGCTGGCTGGTACTGCAGCCAATAGGAAACAGTTTTCTTCTGGGTTGAGCTCCTCCCTCAGACTGTGCATAGGTGATTTGTTTATTTGTTTAGGTTTTTCTTTTTAAAGCCCAGGCACATTTAACTTATATTTTTCTGTAAGGTAAAAACTTGGGTTTCACAGGAGTGGCGCCAGCACTACTCGTGACATGTTTCTGGTGTTGCCACACACAAAGAGGTTGACAAGAAATCAGCTCCGTCACCTGTCATGAGTCTCAATGGAGACCCGCTCTGCACAGTGCAGTCTACAGCTGTGCACTCAGGAGTTTGCAAACATGTTGTAATTTTAGTAATTCTCATTCTAGCCTTTTTTAGCCAAAGATTATTTGCTATTACTGAACATTAAAAAGAAAAGCTGGACTTGGTGGCTCAGCCTGTAATCCCAGAGATTTGGGAGGCTGAGGTGAATGGATTGCCTGAGCCTGCAGGTTCGAGACCCGCCTGGACAACTTGGCGAGACCTCATCTCTACAATAAATCAAAAACTTAGCTGGGCGTGGTAGCACACACCTGTAGTTCCAGCTACTTGGAAGGCTTAGGCAGAAGGATCACTGGAGCCCAGAAGGTCAAGGTTGCAGTGGCTGGGAGCAGCCACTACACTCCAGTCTGGGTGACAGAGTAAGACTCCAACTCCAAAAAAAAAAGTACACTTGCATATGGAGTGAGAGTGTTGAGTTTTTTTGTCACTGTCATCATAATCAGAAAATGAAATGGGTCTACAGAGAGCGAGGATTAAGCTCACAATATTTCTGGAATTCTAGAGGAGTCTTAACCCAGAAATTCTGTACACAGAGTCCCAGTGGTGGCAGAAGTCTTGGAAACATAGAGCTTGTCAAGAGAGTGATGCTGCTCTGAACCCAGCCATTGATCAGTAGTACTTCTCTACTCTCAGGCCCCTGGACACGATGGGTCCTGGGTCAGCATGATGGGTAATCTTCAGTGCCTGAGGAATCAATCTTTTCTCAGTGCTCAACATGGTTACTATTTCAAACCTGCCTCAAAAATTTTAGAAACCCATTTGCTAGGGAAACTTGGCCAGTTGCATTTGTCAAACACTAAGTCACAATCTGCCTAGGGCTTTCTTGCTGGTTCTGGGGGCAGGCCCATTCTTGGGGAATGTGGGTGTGTTACATGGGCCTTCACTGGGGTTCAGCCCCAGTCTTAGGGTATCAGGGTGTGTTTTACAAGCATTCCCTGGGTGGCAGCCTCACTCTTGGGAAACTGGGCGTGTTCCATGGGCGCTCCCTGGGAGGTGCGAGGGAACTACATGCTTCAGGATCTACACCCTGTCACACTGAAAGCGTGGGGTTGCCTTCCACACCCAGTCACCCCATCTGTCCCCCCCTGCTGGGAGCTCCCACCAGCTGTAGGTCTCCAGTTCTCCCTCCTATATCCCTCAGCCCCCAGGGCAGGTAGGGGAGATAAATACAGGGAAGAAGTCTGTGGACTTTGGAATCAGGCAGACTTGAGTCTGCTTGCAAAATGTTCTCTCAGAATTTAAGTCTTCGTGTCGAGTGAAGGGGCCGTGGTGTCTTTTGCTTCATAGTGTGACTGATGGGACCAAGATAGTGAATGTGGTGCTAAGCGCATGACTAGACACGATGCACGGTCGATAGGTGTTAGTGTCAAGATCAGAGAAAACAATTGAAATTAAAGTTTGAACAGCTAGTAGATAATTTGATGTAGTTGATTCTGCATGTAGCACTACGTTTTATCAGGGACTCCTAGTGTCTTAAAGGGAAGTCATGTACTGTAAAGCCAGAACCCTGAAGTCTTTGGCTTGTCTGGAGCTAGGGAGGGTGAAGAGGGAAGATGGACCCCACAACTCCTGCTGCCATAACACTCACAGACAGGAGGCCTGGGTGTGGCTTCCCCTGCGGCAGGAATGTTAGGTCCAGTTAAGAAGCTCCTATGAGTGGCCCCATTCCAGTCAGGGATGGTGGTAGGAGAATTTTAGAAAGCAACGTGTGAGAGAGTCAAAAAGCCAAGTGTTCTTAGAGTTGATTATGGAGGTACTTCCCAGTAAAATGGGACTAATTTTAGACCTTATCATAATAGAGATGTTCCTGAAAATCGCTTTATCCCATGTATTCTGCATACCTTGTAACATGTTGAATTAATTAAGACGTAGTAAGACGAGAATAGATCAGAGTGAATTCGAAGGTTCAAAAATGTATCTTAAGTCATAGGTCTAAGAGTGCTAAGGAATAAGGGCAGTTCGCTTCAAAGGAGAAGCTTGCTGGACCACGGACTGCTGAGACATAAGACCATGCATTACGCATGAGACTTGTTCACCTCTGGAAACGAATGGCACAGGAACCACCTGCAGGCTCCGTCGGGCTCCTGCTGAGGTCCCCTCTCCACTTATGGTGGAGAGGCTGGAGATCGGCCCCTTCCTGGAATGAGGGAGAGAATTCAGACTCAGTAGTCGTCTGGACCTGGGTTCAAATCCTAGACACTAATATGGGAGCCTGGGAAGCTACTTGATACATAGAATCAGGGGTTCCTTGTGTGTAAAGTGGCGCTCACAAGATGCTTTCAAAGGGCAACCACAGGGATGAAATGACAGGTCATTAACATGACCTTCTACAGGAGTATTTGTTCTCCTCCCCCATGAGTCACCAGGCCACAGGAAAAGGTATGGAGCACAGTCACCTGTCTCCAGATAGCCACAGGGATAGCACCTCTACAGAGCCAGGACAGGCCCCAAGCCATTTTGCCACTCGTTCTTCCAGACTTAAGTGGATCTTGGCTTACAGTGAATATCCTTCAATGATAAAAACTTTCTGAGACAGAGGGCCTTGCCTGACTTTACTGCCACACTCAGACGAATGAAGTTTAGAAGGTAGAAATGAGGTGACTGGTTGGCTCTTCCTAACTGGGGAAGGGGTGCTCCCAGGGAGCCCCCACCTACAGGCTGTTCTTGTGTATGACCTTTGGCCCTCACTTCTCATCTAGAGGGTTTCCTAGTGCTGGACTCCAAGAAGGTGGCCATGGAGGGCAGCATATGAGATCACCAGAACTGCTAAGGGGTCTAGTTGGTTGCTTGCCCTTCTCTTCTGTGACTTGACTGTGGCATCTGCTGGAGATGCTATCACAGCAATTTAGTAGAATGAGGATGTGATATCACTCAGCAATTAGTTGCCCAATATGTCATTTTACTAATGTGGCTGAATCTGCACACTGCAACTGTTTTTGTTTTAATTAAAGATATTAATAATGTTTTGTATGAATATTTTCTACAACATTCTCCAATACCTCCCCAGCATTAAATTAATGCATAAGCATTTCTTGTAAAACAGATTTTTTGTTTTATTGTTTTTCTCAAAGTCAGTCAGGCTAAGGGTGCATATCAGAGGATCCAGAGACAATATGCAGTGTGGATGGTGACCACAGAAACGTTTGGCCTGATCTCTGCAGGAGTGAAACCCCCGAGTCTTGGGCAGAAACTTGACCTGAAAGTGGTCTTATGCCACTGAACTGAGCCTCATGGAACCGCCCTTTTGGGCATTTGAAGTAATTTTAAGACACAGATTCACTCTACTTTCTTTTCTTTTTTTTTTTTTAAATCTAACTTAGGGAATCATTTATGTACAATTCTTTAAATTGGATTCATGCTGGCCATAAATTTGAAATCTTAACAGATGGTCATATTTTTAAGAATACGCAAATTGCTTAAAATGTGAAATAATTGAAAGATAAATAATAACTTTCATAGTCCCCCTGTGACTGCAGATCAGAACAGATCTTTGGGAAGATCTTGGGAGTAATGTAAAAAGGCCGTTCGTGGCAAAACAGGAAAAGCCAGGCAGACAGACTTTTGCCCTACCTTTCCAGATGTCCAAATGATAATATTTAAGATCTTAGTGTCCAACTGCTGTTTCATTTACTTGACACTGAGTTCCCAGAATCTGGCTACAGCAATGTGCTCCCAAGTGTGGTCTACAAATAAAGGGTCCATTAGAAGGCCTTTCCACTGGCCCCAGATGTCAAAAGCATTTCAGAAGAGATCAGGTGTGTGTGTGTGTGTGTGTGTGTGTGTGTGTGTGTGTACTTTGAAAACTTTATTTCACATCTTAAGAACATTTTGAAAAGCCCATATTCATGCAGTTATTCGGCAACATTTATTCAACCCTACCATGTTTTGGCAGAGTGCCAGACATCACAGACTCAACAAGAGGAGAATAGCTCCTACTTGAGAGAGAGCAAGGTCCAGGAAGGGAGATGAGTTGGTAATTGTGAAACAGAGGGACACGTGGATAAATATGGTATGTGGGAACCCAGGGAAAGGCACCTACCTGGAGGAGTCCGTCAAGGATGAAGCATCAGATCTTGAACTCCAGTAGGTCACTTTGCTGCTGATGGTGACTTTGTTCCCAGCTTCTTGTCAGCCAGGAGCAATCAGTGTTGACACATGAGCAGCAGCCGACACAGAGCAAGCCCCAAGAACCAGCATCAGTAGCCCTATCCCAGCCGGAAAGGCTCCCACCTTACCCTCGCTGACAAGAGGGGTCTGTTCCCAGTGTGGTTCTCCCTGGCTGGACTGAGGTCCAGGGATAGCGCTGATGAAAACATGGGCTTCCAAGGGGACAACACTCTAACAACCCTGGGAAGTCAGTGACCAGCCTATGCCTGAGCACTTCATGGATACAAGGAATTTCTATGCTTGTCCTTGCTTCCTTTCCATTCCTCACAAAAAATTCTCTTTTCAAGAAAAGCTGATTTGTCTTTGGCATTTTTAGGAATCCTCTCCCCATTTGAACCCTCAATTTCCCATCTACGTGACTTTTTCTTTTGAATGCTATTTTCAAGTATTCAAAAAAAATGTCAACCTCTTCTCCTTTCCAGTGGACAGGGCTCTTTGGGGATCCTGGTGTTACTTAACTCAGAACTCAGGCATTGGGGTTTTAAGATCTTAGGGACCTTGTGCAACATGGGACTCGTTTTGATGGAATCTGGCGTGCCGGGGAGCCATCTGAGGGGAGATGACCAGTGAGTAGGCTGTTGGATGGACACTACCCGATATTGTATGTCCATTGTTATTTTTTTGTCTGGGAGTTGGCAATATGCCAATGAGAATTAATCGTAAGAGGACAATTTTACAGAGCATTTACAAGTTAAGTGACTCCACTGTTTTCCTCTATCTCTTTCTAGGAGCTGCCACTTCTAATACCCTGTGGGCTCATGCTACAAAACATGTAAGAGAAAGGATATTGATTTTCTCTTGTCCCACCTTTGTGGGACCCACCTTTGTGATACCACGGTTTGTAAAATAGCCTGCCCCCTGCTCAGTCTTCACCAGCAGGTCTAATGGTGATGTCCTTGTTCTTACATACCACCCCCAACCTATTGCCATTGACAATAAGCAGCAAGTAGTTCGGGAAGATATGAAAACAAAGGAAGCCAGGCTCAGTGGCTCGGCCCGTAATCCCGCACCTTTGGGAGACTGAGGTGAGTGGATTGCCTGAGCCCGCAGGTTCGAGACCCACCTGGGCAACTTGACGAGACCCTCATCTCTACAATAAATCAAAAGATTAGCCAGGTGTGGTAGCACACACCTGTAGTTCCGGCTACTCAGAAGGCTGAGGCGGAAGGATCACTGGAGCCCAGCAGGTCGAATCTGCAGTGGCCAGGAGCAGCCACTGCACTCCAGTCTGGGTGACAGAATGAGACTCCAACTAAAAAAAAATAAAAAGAAAAGAAAGGATGCCTATTACATCAGACATTTTGAGAGGGATAAGATAACAATAAGTGTTAGGTCAGTGAACTGATGCCGTGGAAATAAAGCAAAGAATTGCAAAAGCAGAGCAAAAGAGTTCATTCACATTCAAGAGAGAACAAGGCCAACACTGCAAGCAACATGTCATGAGTTCTGGGGAGAGGGTGTATTTGGGGCATTTACAGGGAAACTGGAGTAGAAGGAAAATCCTGTAGCTGTTTCCTTGAGAATTGATAGCATAAGTCCTGTGTCTTGATGTTGTCAGGACAGTGCATCTTGTGACTCTTGCAGGTGGTGGGCTAGTCGGCTATCATAAAAGACTGATCAAAATAGATTAGGTCAGCTTGATCCTTATGGCGGGAAAACAAATACCTGGAATAGAGGGGTAATTAATGTAGAATGTGCTTGGGGTATTACAAATAATTACCAATACCTCCGGGAAACCAATTCTGCCATCTTTTAATGATTAGAGGATTAGCTAAGTGATTTACCTAAGGAAGCATTGTAGAGCTAAGTTATGGCCAAAATAGTCATGCTGTATAGCTAAAGCTACTTCATATTGGCACGTCACCCTTTCAATAAGTACATTGACAAATGTAGCCATCCTTTTTTTCTTTGTGCTATAATCTACTGCTCTCCATTCTTATGATAGAACTGCTTTTCCTGAAGGCTTAGACCCACCCTCTGGAGAATAATAGGGGTGGTGGGCTACATCAAGTAATTTTCATACTTGACCAGGTTGCTCCAGTGGCAGAGAAGAATTACCCTCTCCAACTGGGCTCATATTTTATTCTTGACAGCTGCCAGAGACTGGTTCTTACTCTCTTCCTTATTCCAGGGACGAGCCT
>JAPVLO010002314.1:0-36752 GCA_027257055.1 Cephalopachus bancanus | reverse complement strand
CCAGTTACTCTGACCCTGTTGGAGGCTATTTCCTCCCTGATGTGTGTTAGAACACTACACACGCTGATTTTAGTTTGTTGAAATGCTTAACCTGTCTTTGTGTGTATCTTTGATTAATTTAGACTTGTGACAGTCATTTGCACGATTCCTGTTTTACCCTGGGAGGTTGGACTTGGCATCCATATTCTACCATCTAGAGGAACAAAGAAAAGAAGAGTTCATGGCTGCTCAGTAATTATGAAAATTTAAAATTGCGTATGCTTTATCATGCTGCTTAAAAATATCAGAAAATATTTTTCTTCATAACCAGTCTTGCTCTAGTCTAAACCATTAAGCTATCAAATTGCAAGAGTAATGATTACACCCAGTTCTGTCTGACTCTAGATTTCTGCTGGACCGCCAATACTCCTAATAGCTAGAAAACAGTCTTGTTTAAGGCATTTTACAAGCTAGGAAAGCCATGGATGGGGAAAAGAGAAAAGGTTTTCTTCAGCTTCTAGCATATATCATTAAGCAAGTGTTCACTGGTGACTCTACTGTAGCTCTGTGGTAGACCCTGGTGATAGAGAGTTGAAAGGCATCTCTTACCCCAGGAAAATACACAATGTAGCAGAGGAGAAAGCTGATTAAGCCAAAAGTTCAATAGTACAGATAAGTGGTAAAACAATGAGAGCAGAAAAAATAAAATACTTTTGGATAGAAATGACACGTGAACTGCAACTTAAAGGAGGAGAAAGGAACAGTCAAGTGGAGGAGGACTATTTCCAGGTCAAAGCCATAGCATTTGGAAAGTGAGGGAAGGTAGCGAGATGACTAGTCACAGGAACATAAGCCAAGTGGTCGAGTGTGGCTGAAGAGTGAAGCCAAAGCAAGGAGATGCCCCCAAAAGGGTTCAACAAAGGCAGAACATGAGTTAAATCCCATGACTTAAATACCACGATGGGATTTCGGCAAGATGGCGATGGGGCAACCTGGTCTGTGAAACGCTCTGCAAAGGAGAACTGCAGTGAGTCTCTGGCTCTCGCCCTGGGGGCTGGGACCCCAAAATCACAGCCTGCTCTTCATACAGAGCTCGGCCGTTTTCACTGCTGGGACATTGCAGCGGTCTGGACAGTCACCGCAGCGCAGAGGCCGCCGCCGCCACTGCTGCCATAGCTGCCACAGCCACAGCCACCACAGCCGCTGCCGGTAGCACATCGCACCACCCAGGCTGGAGGCGATCCACAACTTCAGTCCTTGAAGCCCCTTCAGGAAGATCTGCTGGGATTGCTGCCACCTCTCCCCTGACCAGAAGCCCCGCCCACCGTGAGTCCCCTGCTGTGCCCTGAGGCAGGCATCCATCTCCAGTCTCTGTGGTTCCTGCCCAGTCACACCCCCCCTGGGGCGAGCAGCTAAGATAGCACCACCTGCTGGTGATTCAAAGTAAGAACACCGAAATGGGAGAAACAAGCTTGAAAAAGACATAGGCCAGAGTGGGAATGGAGGGTGATCTGAACTGTCCTTCACAGCAGACCAGGGGCAACTGACCCTAACTGCAAACTAATTTACCTGCTTGAAAAGAAAGCTAGAAGCCGGGCTCGGTGGCTCAGCCTGTAATCCCGCGCCTTTGGGAGGCTGAGGTGAGTGGATTGCCTGAGCCCGCGGGTTTGAGACCCGCCTGGGCAGAGAGACCTCATCTCTACAATAAATCAAAAAATCAGCCGGGCGTGGTAGCACATGCCTGTAATTCCAGCTACTTGGAAGGCTGAGGCGGAAGGATCGCCGGAGCCCAGCAGGTCGAGGCTGCGGTGGCCGGGAGCAGCCACTGCACTCCAGTCTGGATGACAGTGAGACTCCAACTCAAAAAAAAAAAAGAAAGAAAAGAAAGCTAGAAATCAGAACTGAAAGGACATTGGACTTAAATGAAAAGTCTCAGAGTGTGCTTCATTGATTCTGTTAGTTTAATGACTTAATTCTATTCCTACTGTATTGTTCCTTTTTTTCCCCTCTTACTTTACTTCTCTTTTCTTCTCTCTGTAAACCATATCTTTGTATAGAGGAACAGCACCCCAATAAGGTGGTTGGTTAGCTTGTATGTTAGCATCACTATATGTTTTATTTTTTGTTGTATGGGAGTTGGTTCGTCAGTAGCTGTGGTCTATTGTTTTTATCTGTTTCAGTATAGGTCTCTCTCTCCATTTGTTGGCACACGATGTTTCCCCCCTTACTCCTCTATCTCTCCACCCCCCTCTTCAACCCACTGTCTGCTCCATTCTCTTCTCTCTGCTAACCACGTTTTATTTCAGGGAGAAAACCTACAGCCCCACTACATGGACAGATTCCAAGGCAGTGGGAAGTGGGTTCCAGATTATCCACACACCTGTCAGCGAATACCAGGACCTGCAGATAGATTTTGAATCACAGCTCCCCCTTAAGTAAATCTCAAAACTGCAAAAAGGACCACCCCAAACCTGCAGTGCAACTCTAGAATTGAACAAAGTAAAAGGGCATACATAAAGAATAGAAGATTGAACAAACAGAAGTAAAACCAATCCCTTTACCCCTGAATAACAGAATTAAAGAAGATGATGACGTGGATGGAAGGAAAAAGTTGGTAGGTGGGAAAACCACACAAATGAAGAAAAACCAAAAGAAGAATATAGGTCTCACACAGACCCCTGGGAGATCAGACACTGAGAAAACAGATTATGGAAGACAAACAATGAAGAGCCCCCAGAATGGCTGGTCACATGCAACAAATGAAGACATCAAGACATTAATGGAGAGAATTAAAAAAATTGAGGAGAGATAAGAGGAAAATAGGAAGGAGCTGATGTCCGAAATAACAGCAGTAAAGAATACTGTGATGGAGATGAATAACAGACTAATAAGCATGGAAAGCAGAATTAGTCAAGCAGAAGAAAGAATCTCAGAGCTCGAAGACCAATACACAGAACTAACCCAAACTGTCAAAAGCATAGAAAAGAAGCTCAAAAAGACAGAACAAAACCTGAAAGAGATGAATGATCACTTCAAGAGACCAAACCTAAGAGTAATTGGGCTTCCTGAGGCAGAGAGAGAAACAGAAGACACACTGGAACAAACATTTCAAGAAATCATTCAAGAAAACTTCTCTCATCTCATCAAGGATGAAAAAATTCAAACACAAGCGATTCAAAGAACACCTGCAAGACAACAAATGAGAAGACCAACTCCCAGGCACATACTAATTCGCCTAAACAAAGTAGCTATAAAAGAAAAAATCCTAAAGGCAGGAAGAGAAAAAGGCCAGACTACCTACCAGGGAAGACTAATTAGAATAGCAGCAGATTTATCCACAGAAACCCTTCATGCTAGGAAAGCCTGGAGCCCTATCTTCAAAGTTCTAAAAGAGAAACAATTTCAACCAAGAATAACCTACCCAGCCAAACTAAGCTTCATTAGTGAGGGAGAATTGAAATCTTTTCCAGATATCCAATCCCTAAGAACCTATGCTGCCACCAGACCACCTCTACAAGAAACACTTAAGAAAGTACTGAACACAGAAGAAAAAGAAAAAAGAACAACAACATTCTTCACAAGAGTACAGATAAAAGATTAAAAACACACATGAGCCAACTCCAGAACCCAAAGAAAGACAACAAACAAACAGGAAAAACTCTGCAAGAACCTTATGACAGGGATCAACTCTTTCATTTCAATTATTAGCCTAAATGTGAATGGACTAAATGCACCACTGAAAAGACATAGAATGGCAAAAGGGATAAAATATCCTCAGGAAACAATCTATTGCCTTCAAGAGACTCACCTCAATAGAAAGGACACCCACAGACTCAAAGTAAGAGGATGGAAAAAAAACTTTCAGGTGAACTGAATACAAAAGACAGAAGGAGTAGCAATCTTAATTTCAGACAAAACACCCTTCAAGCAATTAAAAATCAAAAAAAAAATACAGAAGGCCACTACATAATGATAAAAGGCTCAATAAATCAACAAGAAATATCTATCCTAAAAATATATGCAACCAAAATAGGTGAACCAACTTTCCTAAAGTAACTTCCAGGAAAACTAAAGAAAGATATTGACTCTAACACCATCATAACTGGGGACTTTAATACCTCACTCACAACCCTAGACAGATCATCAGGACAAAAAAATTAGCAAGGAGATCCGGAACCTCAATGTGACTTTGGACCAAATGGACTTAATTGATACCTACAGAACACTCCATTCAAAGACCACAGAATACACATTCTACTCATCATCGCATGGAACGTATTCTAAGATCGAATGTAATTGGCCATAAATCAAGCATAAGCAAATTTAAAAGGACCGAAATTCTACCATGGACGTTTTGGACCATGGTGGAATAAAAATAAATATTGACACCAACAAAGCCCCCCCAAACCCAACAAAGACATGCACACGAAACAGCATTATGCTAAACAACTCCTGGGTCAATGATGAAATCAAAACAGAGATCAAAAGGTACCTGGAAATAAATGAAAATGAAGAAACATCTTACCAAAACCTCTAGTACACCCTGAAAGCTGTAGCAAGAGGGGAATTTATATCCCTACAAACACACATGAAGAAAATGGAAGGAACAGAAATTAACAACCTAACAAGCCACCTAAAGAAGCTGGAAAAGCAAGACCACAGAAACCCTAATTTCAGTAGAAGAATCCATATCACCAAAATAAAAGCCCAAATCCAGGACATAGCAGACAAAAAGATAATACAAAAAACCAGTGAAACAAAAAGCTGGTTCTTCGAAAGGATAAACAAGATCAATGGTCCCCTAGCTAGACTGACCAAGAAAAAATGAGAAAAAAACCAAATAAGCACAATCAGAAACACAAAAGATGAAGTCACATCTGACCCTGAAGAAATACAAAAGATCATTAGAGACTACTACGTACACTTGTATGGAAACAAACTTGAAAACCTTAAGGAAATGGAGGACTTTCTGACATCACAAAACCTACCTAGGCCGGAACAAGAAGAAATTGAGACCCTAAATAGACCAATAACAATCAAGGAAATCAACTACGTAATAAGAAAACTTCCTACAAAAAAAGCCCTGGTCTAGATGGCTTTCCAGCAGAATTCTACAAGACATTTAAGGAGAAACTGATACCAATCCTACTGAAGGTATTCCAGGCGATTGAAAAAGATGGAACTCTCCCCAAATCATTTTACGAAGCCAACATCACATTGATACCCAAGCCAGGTATAGATCCAACAAAGAAAGAGAACTACAGGCCAACATCTTTGATGAACATAAATGCTAAAATTCTCAACAAGATCCTAGCAAACCGAATTCAGCAATACATCTCAAATATCATCCACCATGACCAAGTAGGCTTCATTCCTGGGTGGCAAGGCTGGTTCAACATTCATAAAACCATAAATGTAATTAAATACATCAACAGATGTCAAAACAAAAACCACATGATTATATCATTAGATGCAGAAAAAGCTTTTGATAAAATCCAGCACCCCTTCTTGATAAAAACACTTGAACATCTAGACATACAGGGAACATACCTCAAAACAGTAAAAGCCATCTACAAGAAACCCACAGCCAGCATACTCCTAAATGGAAAAAAATTGGAAACATTTCCCCTGAAAACTGGAACAAGACAAGGATGCCCACTCTCACCCCTCCTGTTCAACATAGTATTGGAAGTCCTGGCTGGAGCAATCAGAGAAGAGGAGGCAATCAGGGGTATTCAAATAGGAAAAGAGGAAGTCAAGTTATCTCTCTTTGCAGGTGATATGATTGTGTACCTTCAAAACCCAAGAGAACTGTCAAAAACCTCTTTACACTGATAAAGGCCTTTGACAAAGTCTCAGGATACAAAATAAATGT
Organism: Cephalopachus bancanus; assembly: GCA_027257055.1. Classification (NCBI taxonomy): domain Eukaryota; kingdom Metazoa; phylum Chordata; class Mammalia; order Primates; family Tarsiidae; genus Cephalopachus; species Cephalopachus bancanus. Next base: position 30,898 of record JAPVLO010002314.1, on the reverse strand, counting down.
ACAAAAGACAATCGCATTTCTCTACACCAATAATAAACAAACAGAAACCCAAATAAAAAACACAATTCCATTCATAATAGCCACAAAAAAAATGAAATACCTTGGCATCTTCTTAACCAGAGACGTGAAAGACCTTTACAATGAAAGTTGCAAAACACTGCTCAAAGAAATCAAAGATGACACAAACAAGTGGGAAAATATCCCATGCTCATGGAATGGAAGAATCAACATTGTGAAGATGTCCATCTTACCTGTGGCTATCTACAAATTCAATGCAATACCCATCAAATTACCAGCAACATTCTTCTCAGACCTAGAAAAGACAACACAGGAATTCATATGGCAACACAAATGTACAAGAATAGCCAGAAAATCCTCAGCAAAAAAAAAAAAAAAAACAAAGCAGGTTGTATCACATTACCAGACTTCAAACTCAAGTATAAAGCTATAATCATCAAAACAGCTTGGTATTGGTATAGGAACAGGCATATAGATCAATGGAATAGAAGTGAGATTCCAGGAGCAAAACCTCAATTTCTCAACCAACTCATCTTCGACAAGGCCTCCACCACCTACCACTGGGAAGAGGAGACCCTATTCAGTAAATGGTGCTGGGAAAACTTGCTGACTACATGCAGAAGATTGAAACAGGACCCCTATCTATCCCCATGCACAAAGGTTAACTCCAAATGGATCAGAGACCTAAATGTAAAACCTCAAACCATAAGAACAGAAAGGAAAGAAATACCCTCATGGAAATTGGAACTGGCATCCAATTCCTGAACAAAACCCGAAACCCACAGGTCATAAGAGAAAAGATAGACAAGTGGGACCTTATTAAACTGACAAGCTTCTGCAAGGCCAAAGAAACCATCAAGAGAGCAGGGAGACAGCCTACAGACTGGGCAAAAGTATTTGCCAACACCAGGTCTGACAAAGGCTTAACATCCTGGATCTACAAGGAACTCAAACGTGCTGAAAAGAAAAAAAACAAACAACCCCATTATAAAATGGGCAAAAGGTATGAACAGACACTTCACAAAAGAGTACATCCGAGCAGCCAACAAACACATGAAGAAATGTTCAACCTCACAATCATCAGGGAGATGCAAATCAAAACCACACTGAGATACCACCTAACTCCAGTCAGAATGGCAATTATCAACAACTCAAAAAATAATAGCTGCTGGAGAGGGTTTTGCAAAAAGGGAACACTTCTACACTGTTGGTGGGAGTGTAAACTAGTGCAACCTCTGTGGAAAGCAGTGTGGCGATTCCTAAATGCTCTAAATATCAACCTCCCATATGACCCCACAATCCCCCTACTGGGAATATACCCTGAAGAACTCAAATCACTCTATAAAAAAGATACCTGCACACGTATGTTTATCGCAGCATTGTTCACAATAGGAAGAACCTGGAAACAACCATGCTGCCCATCAAAAGAGGACTGGATTTAAAAAATGTGGTACATATACATGATGGAATACTATGCAGCCATAAAAAAGAACAAAATCATGAATTTTGCAGCAACCTGGATGGAACTTGAGTCTATAATACTGAGTAACCTCTCACAGAAACAAAGATCCGAGTATCACATGTTCTCACTCATATAATGGACCTTAAACATCCAATGTAATACTATAAGAAAATGGCTGTTGGTACTGGGAAACTATGGGGGGCGGGTGGGATTAACAGTAGCCAATATCCGTCTGGGGAAGGGGAAGCATCTCTTATCAACAGGGTGCCTGAATGAAACGTAATTGTACAAAAAACCCTTAACTGTACCCCACAAAACCATAATAAAAAAATATTGATTAAAAAAAAATACCATGATGGGGCATCTGTCCATTTTCCTGAAGTTATTGTAAATCATGAAAGAATTGTAAGCAAAAAGATTACATACATATTTAGAAAGATCTCTGTGACTGTGTGAGAAGACAGGATTAAATGGTGTCAGGGAAGAGTCAAGGAGGCTTCAACAATGGAATGATTGAGGCCAAGATGAAGATGAAGTAGTGAGCTTCTGGTCTAAAGGAGCAGTTGGTGGGGATGTTGAGGAGGTAAGAGAAGAGGGAAATGACATGAGTGACAGCAGCAGGCCCAGTCCTATTCTAGCCATTTGGTTTGGATAAATGAACATGGGTGACTTTAGCAAAAATATAAGGTCCATTTTTATCAGAGTCTCACTTAATCACCTAGCCTGGTGTACAGTGGCACAATCATGGCTTACTGCAGCCTTGACCTCCTGGGCTCAGGTGATCCTTCTGCCACAGCTTCTTGAGTAGCTGGGACTACAGGCGGGTACCACTATGTTCAGCCAAATTTTTTTTACTTTTTGTAGAGACAAGGTCTCACTATGTTGCCCAGACTGTTATTGAGCTCTTGTTGTCAATCAATCTTCCTACCTCAGTCTCCCAAAGTGCTGGGGTTACAGTCGTGAACCACAGCACCACTGTTTTTTGATTGTATATTAACACACAGTTGACTCAACTTCAAGAGTCTAAGGGAAATCAATGCTTTAACCATGGTCTGATTGCCTCACAAGATTTTTAAAAGGATAAAATGAAATAATGCAGGGATGGTTCTTATAAACCATTGTTATTATTCTATATATAGGGATGGGTGAATGGATAGATAAGGCCAGCTTTTCATATCATGAGATGCCTGTGGTAGATCCAGATGCTATTTGGAAAGCAGTTCATTCACTTATTTATCAACTTGACTTATATGTTGAGCACCTGAAATGTGCTGTGGACTATTGTAGGTAGTAACATCACTGACGAGAAATGAAGAGACTGACTACAAATGTATTGTCCTGACTTTGTGGACCCTACGTTCTAGTAGAAGTTGAAAAAGACACAGCAAACATGTACATTATCTCGCAGGATAGCCAGTAATAAATGCAATGGAGAAGAGAATGGTGGGTTTGAGACTGTGGATGAGGAGAACCAGGTGTTTTCATTTAAACTGCAATTAAAAGCCAGGCTTGGTGGCTCACCTGTAATCCCGTGCTTTGGGAGGCCTAGGTGAGTGGATTACCTGAGCCCGCGGGTTTGAGACCTGCCTGGGCAACTTGGCAAGACCTCATCTCTACAATAAATAAAAAATTAGCTGGGCATGGTAGCACACACCTGTAGTTCCAGCTACTTGGAAGGCTGAGGCAGGAGGATCACCGGAGCCCAGCAGGTCGAGGCTGCGGTGACTGGGAGCATGCCACTGACCTCCAGCCTAGGTGAGAGAGTGAGACTCCAACTCAATCAATCAATCAATCAATAAACTGCAGATAAGACAAAGCTCACTTGGAAGTAAGCAGCCTAGAGAGAAGCAATTGAGCTGGATCTCTTAGTGGAGAGCATTTCAGATAATAGGAATGATCCTCCAAACAAGCAAAGACTCAGAGGAAGGATATCTGGTGTCTTCAGGAAGTGGTTAGTAAGGCAATGCACTGGAATGAAGTCAGCAAGTGGGAGGGAAGGAGGAAATGAGGATAGAGAAGACTTGGGTTGAATTCCGTGTACTCCTATTTATTGATTGCATGATCAAAAACAGTGGACGCAATTTTCAAGAGTCTCAGTGAAATCAGTGTTTTTACTATAGCCTGTATACCTCACAAGATTTTTGAAAAGATAAAATAGTGTGGGGATGGTACTTATAAATCATTGTTGTTGTTGTTCTGTATTTGGGGATGGATGGATAGATTAGATAGATAGATAGATAATCAGACAGATAGAGTTATGGGCTGAATGTTTGTGTCTCCTCAAAAATTCAGATATATTTTTTGAATCAGGGTTTTACTCTGTTAACTAGGTTGGAATTAAGAGGTATGATCATGACTCACCACGCCTTGATCTCTTGGGCTCAGGTGATCGCTCCTCCTCAGCCTCTCAAGTAGCTGGGAATACAGACAGGGGCTACCACTCCCAGATAAGTAAAAAAAAACATTTTGTAGCAACAAGGACTCACTATGTTGCCTGTACTGGTTTTGAACTCTTAGACTCAAGAAATCCTCCTGCCTCAGCCTCCCAAAGTGTTGGGATTACAGGTGTGAGTCACTGTACCCAGCCAAATATTCATTGTTTGAAGCCCTAACCCCCATGTGATGGTACTAGGATGTAGAACCTTTGGGAGATAATTAGCTTTAGATGCCATCATGAGATGGGCCCCCCATGATGGGATTCATGCCTTTATAAGAGGAAAGGACACTAGAGCTTACTCTCAACAGCTTGTGAGGACATATCAAAAAGGTGCCATCTGTAAGCAAAGAAAAGAGTCCTCATGAGAGACTGAATCTTCCTTGATTTTGGACGTGCCAGCCTCAAGAACTGTTGAAAAGAACAGTCTACTGTTGAAGGCAACAGTCTAAAGCATTTTATTATAGCAGCCTGAGTTATTGTAGATAGATAATAGACAGGTAGGTAGGCAGACAGAGAGAGAGCATATAGATATATTAGGTTGATGAATAAGTTTGTAGCTTTTGTTGTTGGCATGGCAACTCTGCAATGTTGGGAGTCTGTTTATCATCTCTCATTTGTCCCTTGGAGTGACAGTGTAGTGCTTGTAAAGTTGACTTGCATTTTGCACATTTGGAAAAAGTTGATACTATTTTTGGGCTAATGAAGATGGAGTGACAAGTGGGAAGAAATAAACACTTCTGCCATATTTTTCTGTTTGGGTGTCTTTTTTTTTTTTGAGTTGGAGTCTCACTCTGTCACCCAGACTGGAGTGCAGTAGACACTCCCGGCCACCGCAGCCTCGAACTGCTGGGCTCCGGCGATCCTTCTGCTTCAACCTTCCAAGTAGCTGGAACTACAGGCATGTGCTACCAAGCCTGGCTAATTTTTTTGATTTACTGTAGAGATGAGGTCTCACCTGCCTAGGAGGGTCTCAAACTCAAGGGCTCTGGCAATCCGCTCAACTCAGTCTCCCAAAGGCAAGGGATTACAGGCTGAGCCACGAGCCCAGCTTCTATTTGGGTTTAATGGAGGAGTTAAAGCAGTGGAGGTGGCTTCAAACATTTGTATCACATATGAGGAGAATGCTGTCAGGGAAAGCATGGGGAAAAAATGTTTTTGTCATTTCAAAGAGGGCCACTTTGACTTGAGTGATTTTCCACATTCAGGAAGACCGTCTACTTTAATGAAGATTGTTTAAATGCTTTAATCCATGATGATCCTCTTCAGTCAATGTGAGAATTGGAAAATGTGATGAGCTGTGACCAGGCAACCAAGGTGAAACATTTGCATTCCATGGGCATGCACAACAGTGCTATGAACTTATGCATCTGCCCAACATGTGTATGCCTGGTGAGTGAGTTTCTTAGGTAGTGGTCCTCTGATAGCCTTTATCAGGCCCACCAAAGAGAAAACTTCATTTCAAAGAGAGCACAAAAATACTTGCTTTCACATAGTAAGCATACATAAAAATATGATCACTGGGACTAAAAATGCAGGGCAGTCTATTGCAACATTCATGAGATGAGCACTGTAAAAACAAAACCGTTACAAAGAAAACATCAGACTCTTTCTAGCATCCTGCTGCCTAATTCATTGACTCTCAGTTGTTTGTTACACTTCCAGAGCATCAAGACTCCTACTCCCTGGCTGCAGAGAACCTCCTACATTTTGTAGTCAGAATTGCTTCTCAGAAGCAGGGTTGAAATCTAGTATGTTTCTTTCTTTTGAGTTAAGGTCTTACTCTGTTGCTCAGGCTGGAGTGCAGTGGCACAGTCACAGCTCACTGCAGCTGTAAACTTTTGGGCTCCAGCAATCTTGCTTAGCCTCCTCCCAAGGAGATGGGACTACAGGTGTGTGTTACCATACCTGGCTAATTTTTAAAGTTTTTTGTAAAGAAGAGGTTTCACTATGTTGCCAAAGGTAGATCTCAAACTCCCAGACTCAAGCAATTATCCTGCCTCAGTCTCCCAAAGTGCTGATATTATAGGCAAGTGCCACCCCACCTGGTCCACTTTGCTTTTAATAGTCCTGCACTTTCTGAAATGCACAGCAATATTACCAAGGAAAACTTTAAAAATTCATGCCTTTGGATTTTTTTTTTTTAGCATCCTCTACCTCTCTTGGAAGAAAAGAAGAACGATCAATGGTAAACAGCAGTTACAGCAAAACACTAAATGCCAGCTTCACACTCAGGAAAGAACACTGCATCTCCTCCTTGTGATTTCTGATACTCTACACATTAAGAGGAACTTCTCTAGTAATGAGGTACAGAAATTGTCCCTGAAAGTATAGTTCTGGTTTGGACATTTAAAAAAAAATGTCAAGCTAAAAACTATAATCCTCATAAGGCAAACTTTTAACAAATGTGTGAGAAAATATGAAGATGATTTTGAGTTTGATTTTTTGATGCATTTACACAGCTGAAATTATTTCAAATCAACAGAAATATTCTTTAATTTTTATGGAAGTAATACATGAATACAATAACAATTTGAATAATACTGAAATCCAACTCTTCCCACCTCAGTTCCCCTCTCCAGAAACAGATTTTAGCCACTTTGATGTTACTTCCTAAATTCTAAATTTTATGCTTTTTCTGTTGTATTGTGACATATCCATTTTAGAAAATATTTTTGCCACCCTAGCTAGAGGAAAGATAAGAAAGTTCTACTCCTGCTAACCTTCCTCACCTTTTCCTTTTCAAGACATTATAGTCACTTCATTAGTTTTTCTTATTCTGGTTTAGAACTTCACGTAATTTTGCTAGCTTTATTGGAAAATGGTAACGCAGTGGCTAAATTGATCCAGAAGTGAACCACCAGGGTTGGAATCCTTCTTCTTCCACTTATCAGCTCTGCAAAGCTGAATAATTTGCATAGCCTTCCTATGCCTGTTTTCCCATCTATAGATCAGGGAAAAGGATAATACCCACCTAAGTGGTTGCTTGTGATGGTTAAATAGAATAATGCATTTTCAGACTTTAGTGTCCAAAGACAGACAATATTTCTCAAGAAATAGGGCTATTTCCTTGTTTTATCAACGTTCACCCTAATCTCATGATTTTCTCTCTGCACAAAACCTTTGTGTCCCCACAGTGCCCTTGCCTTTCCTTTCCTCTTGCACAGTTCACCTCTGCCATTAACCTTTGCTTTTTTTTTTTTTATTGTGAAGTTGTGGGATACAGTTAAGGGTTAGGTATACAATTGCGTTTCATTCAGGCACCCTGTTGATATAGGATGTTTCCCCGTACCCAGACAGATATTTGCTGCTGTTAATCCCATCTCCCTCCCCCCACCATAGTTTCCCAGTACGGTCAGTCATTTTCGTATAGTATTGCATTGGATGTTTAAGGTCCATTGTATGAGTGAGAACATGTGATACTTGGATCTTTGTTTCTGTGAGAGGTCACTCAGTATTATAGACTCTAGTTCCATCCAGGTTGCTGCGAAATTCATGATTTTGTTCTTTTTTATGGCTGCGTAGTATTTCATCATGTAAATGTACCACATTTTTTTAATCCAGTCCTCTTTTGACGGACAGCATGGATGTTTCCAGGTTCTTGCTATTGTGAACAATGCTGCAATAAACATGCATGTGCAGGTATCTTTTTTATAGAGTGATTTGTGTTCTTCAGGATATATTCCCAGTAGGGGGATTGCGGGGTCATATGGGAGGTTGGTATTTAGAGCTTTTAAGAATCGCCACACTGCTTTCCACAGAGGTTGCACTAGTTTACACTCCCACCAACAGTGTAGAAGTGTTCCCTTTTCACCACACCCTCTCCAGCAGCTGTTATTTTTTGACTTATTGATAATTGCCATTCTGACTGGGGTTAGGTGGTATCTCAGTGTGGTTTTGATTTGCATCTCCCTGATGATTAGTGAGGTTGAACATTTCTTCATGTGTTTGTTGGCTGCTCGGATGTCTTCCTTTGTGAAGTGTCTGTTCATATCTTTTGCCCATTTTATAATGGGGTTGTTTGTTTTTTTCTTTTCAGCACGCTTGAGTTCCTTGTAGATCCAGGATGTTAAGCCTTTGTCAGACCTGGAGTTGGCAAATACTTTTGCCCAGTCTGTAGACTGTCTCCCTGCTCTCTTGATGGTTTCTTTGGCCTTGCAGAAGCTTGTCAGTTTAATAAGGTCCCACTTGTCTATTTTCTCTCTTATGACCTGTGGGTTTTGGGTTTTGTTCAGGAATTGGATGCCAGTTCCAATTTCCATGAGAGTTTTTCCTTCATTTTCTAAGGTTCTTATGGTTTGAGGTTTTACATTTAGGTCTCTGATCCATTTGGAATTAACCTTTGTGCATGGGGATAGATAAGGGTCCTGTTTCAATCTTCTGCATGTGGTCAGCCAGTTTTCCCAGCACCATTTACTGAATAGGTTCTCCTCTCCCAGTGGTAGGTGGTGGAGGCTTTGTCAAAGATGAGTTGGTTGAGAAATTGAGGTTTTGCTTCTGGAATCTCAATTCTATTCCATTGATCTATATTCCTGTTCCTATACCAATACCAAGCTGTTTTGATGATTGTAGCTTTATAGTAAAGTTTGAAGTCTGGCAGTGTGATACCACCTGCTTTGTTTTTTTTGCTGAGGATTGTTCTGGCTATTCTTGGATGTTTGTGTTTCCATATGAATTCCTGCATTGTTTTTTCTAGGTCTGAGAAGAATGTTGCTGGTAATTTGTTGGGTATTGCATTGAATTTGTAGATTTCCTTAGGTAAGATGGACATCTTCACAATGTTGATTTTTCCAATCCATGAGCATGGGATATTTTTCCACTTGTTTGTGTCAACTTTGATTTCTTTGAGCAGTGTTTTGTAGTTTTCCTTGTAAAGGCCTTTCACGTCTCTGGTTAGGAAGATGCCAAGGTATTTCATTTTTTTTGCGGCTATTGTGAATGGAATTGTGTTTTTTATTTGGGTTTCTGTTTGTTTATTATTGGTGTAGAGAAATGCGATTGTCTTTTGTACATTTATTTTGTATCCTGAGACTTTGCCAAAGTCTTTATCAGTGTACGGAGGTTTTTGACAGATTCTCTTGGGTTTTCAAGGTATACAATCATGTCGTCTGCAAAGAGAGATAACTTGACTTCCTCTTTTCCTATTTGGATACCCCTGATTGCCTTCTCTTCTCTGATTGCTTGAGCCAGGACTTCCAATACTATGTTGAACAGGAGGGATGAGAGTGGGCATCCTTGTCTTGTTCCAGTTTTCAGGGGAAATGGTTCTAATTTTTGTCCATTTAGGAGTATGCTTGCTGTGGGTTTCTCGTAGATGGCTTTTACTATTTTGGGGTATGTTCCCTGTATGCCTAGATGCTCAAGGGTTTTTATCAAGAAGGGGTGCTGGATTTTATCAAAAGCTTTTTCTGCATCTAATGATATAATCATGTGGTTTTTGTTTTGACATCTGTTGATGTATTTAGTTACATTTATGGTTTTACGAATGTTGAACCAGCCTTGCATCCCAGGGATGAAGCCTACTTGGTCATGATGGATGATTTTTGAGATGTATTGCTGAATTCGGTTTGCTAGGATCTTGTTAAGAATTTTAGCATCTATGTTCATCAAAGATATTGGCCTGTAGTTCTCTTTCTTTGCTGGATCTTTACCTGGCTTGGGTATCAGTGTGATGTTGGCTTCGTAAAATGATTTGGGGAGCATTCCATCTTTTTCAATCGCCTGGAATACCTTCAGTAGAATTGGTATCAGCTCCTCCTTAAATGTCTTGTAAAATTCTGATGGAAAGCCATCTGGTCCATGGCTTTTTTTTGTAGGAAGTTTTCTTATTACATAGTCGATTTCTTTGATTGTTATTGGTTTATTTAGGGTCTCAATCTCTTCTTGTTCCAACTTAGGTAGGTTATGTGATGTCAGAAAGTCCTCCATTTCCTTAAGGTTTTCAAGTTTGTTTCCATACAAGTACGTAGTAGTCTCTAATGATCTTTTGTATTTCTTCAGGGTCAGATGTGACTTCATCTTTTGTGTTTCTGATTGTTCGTATTTGGTTTTTTTCTCGTTTTTTCTTGGTCAGTCTAGCTAGGGGACCATCGATCTTGTTTATTCTTTCGAAGAACCAGCTTTTTGTTTCATTGATTTTTTCTATTATCTTTTTGTCTTCTATGTCCTGGATTTGGGCTTTTATTTTGGTGATCTGGATTCTTCTGCTGAAATTAGAGTTTTTGTGGTCTTGCTTTTCCAGCTTCTTTAGGTGGCTTGTTAGGTTGTTAATTTCTGTTCCTTCCATTTTCCTCATATGTGTTTGTAGGGATATAAATTCCCCTCTTATTACAGCTTTTAAGGCATCCCAGAGATTTTGGTAAGATGTTTCTTCATTTTCATTTGTTTCCAGGTATCTTTTATCTCTGTTTTGATAACCTTTGCTTTTGTTTGTGCTGCAAACATTTGCATTTTGTTATGCAATTGCAACAAAGTATCCCATTTTTTACCCATAGGTAGACTCTTGGGTTGGAAACTAATAACATGTGTTGACAAATCTCGTATTGCTCAGTCCTGATGAAAACAGTGTTATAGGATTCTATTTCCTTCTCTGTAGATAGAGTGCCCCAACTTCTGTCTTTTCAATCAGTTGTTTAAAATCATGCCATATTTTGGTTTGCTTTTTACTTCAACTCTTATTTTCTCCTACAGACTTCATGCTTTTTCTAAAATTTGCCTTGCCTTCTTTTTTTTCCTTGCACTCTTTGCACATAGAAATTAGTTTTTATTTTCAAACACGATGTTGTTTACTTGGCTGGATCCTTTCCTTTTCTAGAAAACTTGCCTCCACCCCACTCCAGTTGGAAATGATAAGAACAAAGTCAGAGCATGGTCTTGGTTGAAAGAGAATCAAAAGGAATACTCAAGCTGCATTCAGGGTAAGCCACAAATGCTCACTAATCACTAAGTATGAAAAATGTCAAACGTGGGCCACAGCATCCCAATTTCCTTGATCTGTGGTAGAGTCAGAAATCTGGGATTCAAATGGCCCTCCAAGTACTATGATGCAGACAGTTTACATTTCATGTTGTTCCAAACACTGTTAAGTGAGAGCTCACTAAACCTTAAGTGAGAGCTCACTAAAAGCCCTGTTTACCTCATAAGGTTAAAACTTTTATATAGGATTTGGGAAAAGCCTAGTTAGTAATAAGCAGAGTATTTCCCCTATTGATTACAAGCAAATTCTGTAAAATATTTAAAGAAGTTTATTCTGAGTCAAATATGAATGGCCATAGCCTAGAGTAGAGCCTCATGAGGACCAAGGACCTGTGGCCTATGAAGTTTGGTTATACCTTGGTTTTATACGTTTCAGGGAGACAGACATTTATCAGCAAGAACATAACCAACACATGTAAGTTATACATTGGTTCAGGCATCTCAAAGTGGAGACTTACAGTTCACAGGTAGATTGAAAGATTTTCTGATTTCTTAATTTTTTAAAATTCAGGATCAGATGGAGGGTGTCCATTCAGTCAGTCGGAGGCTCAGAATTTTATTTTTTGTTTCCATTCTGGCCTCTTCTGGTGAAGACTTATCAGACGCAACACCAATGGCCAAATTTAAATTTTGTCCCAAATTGTTGCCAGAGTGGTGACTACCCTGCCCTGGTTCCATCTTGCCCCTTGGTGGCAAAGACTTAGAGCCAAAGACTTAGAGCCAAAATACTTACAGCCATAATCTTTAAGGCAATGTAAGAGTCAAAAACCCAATCTAAAAGGCAAGGTAACAAAAGTGATTTATTGGTAAATTCTATGCATTGAGCTATTGTTATCTCAGTTTTGGCTACAGACTTGTAGCAATTAGCTATGCAAAAGATAAGCATTTTGTTATGACCATTAAGCTAAGGAACTTAGAGACTTTTGCGGTGCCACAATTTTTTTTTTTTTTTTTTGAGTTGGGGGTCTCACTGTCATCTAAATTGGAGTGCAGTGGCATGATCATGGTTCACCACAGGTTTAACCTCCTGGCCTCAAGTGATCCTCCCACTTCAGCCTCCTGACTATCCAGGTCTACAGGTGAGTGCCACCATGCCAGTCAATTTTAAAAATATTTTTGTAGAGACAAGATCTCACTATGATGCCTAAGCTGTTCTGGAACTCCTGGCATCAAGCAATCTTGTCTCAGTCTCCCATAATGTTGGGGTTATAGGCATCATCCACCGTGCCTGGTCCCACAATACTTTTTTGTGGTCTTTTTAGTAATTCATTGTAAGATGACTGAAACATTTAAAAAATCTATCTGCATATATTTCCTTACTCGGTGTAACCATACCCTTGAGATTTTGTCACCAGATGCCTTGATATTCTACCACTACTTCTACTCTAATTCTATGGGAAGTAAGAAATTTTTAATGGTTAATTTTAGGGAAATGTTTATGGTTCAGATGGTTTGAAAGGGGTCATGTAATGGCCCAATGGCAAAGTCTCTCATTTTCCCAGAGTTTGGGTATGCAAGTGCCTGTCAGATTTGGAGAATCTGAATTAAAGTGACCCCTCAAAATGAGTCCTTAAAATCTCTATTTTATCTCATTTTGATTTATTTTACTTTATTTTAAAGATGTAGGATGCAATGCAGGGTTAAGTTTACAAACGTTGATCATGCAGGTATCTTTGTTGATGAGGTGTCCCCCTGGCTGTTTCCCTGAACTGCCAATCCCAACCCCCCTTCCCTAGCAGTTTCCAACTACTGCCAATCTATTTCTTATAGTATTATGATAATTGTTCAAGCTCCACTTATGAGTGAGAACATATGGTACTCTGTCCTTTGTTTCTGTGATAGATCACTGAGTATGATAGACTCTAAATCCATCCAAGTTGCTGCAATGGCCATATGTTTGTCCTTCTTTATGGCTGCATAATATTCCATTGTGTATATGTACCACATTTTTTAATTCAGTTCAGCTTCAATGGGCAGCCTGGTTGGTTCCACATTTTTGCTATTGTGAATAGATCTGCAACAAACATATGTATGCAGGTATCATTTTTGTAGAATGACTTGTATTCCTCTGGGTATATTCCCAGCAGAGGGATTGCTGGGTCATATGGAAGGTCAATTTCTAGTTTTTTTTCAGATAATTGGTCACACTATCTTCCAAAGAGGTTGCACTAGTTTCCATTCCCACCAGTAGTGTAGAAGCATTCCTTTTTCTCTGCATCCTTGCCAGTATCTGTTGTTTGTTTTCTTAATGATGGCCATTCTTACTGGGGTTAGGTGGTATCTCAGTGTGGTTTTGATTTGCATTTCTCTGATGATGAATGAGGCTGAGCACTTTTTCATATGTCTGTTGACTGTCTGTATATCTTCTTTTGAGAAGTTTCTATTTATATCTTTTGCCCACCTTTTAATGGGACAGTTTGTTTTGTTCCTTTCAGTGTGTTTGAGTTCCTTGTAGAGCCTAGATGCCCGGCCTTTGTCAGATATACAGTTGGCAAATATTTTTTTCTCATTCTATTGGCTGTCACCCTGCTCTCTTGATGGCTTCTTTTGCTTTGCAGAAGCTCGTTAGTTTGATGAGGTCCCACTTATCTGTCTTATTTCTTGTAGTATGGATCCCTTACAGTCTCACAGGCCCACTTCTTCTATGAAAATCCTGGGTCAGAGGGAAGGTTTTTGTATAGTTTAGCCGTGGTGCATTGGCAATGAATACAGGTAGGGACCAGTGGGATTCTGAATAGATTCAAAATTTTAAAGTGAGAGAAAGGTAATCTTTGTTTTATTACTCAGTTTTGTTAACTAATAAATAGTTCAAAAGAAAAGGTTTTTTTTTAATTCAAAACAAAATAAGGAATTAGCAATTTTTTAAAAGACGTAAGCTTTGCCTACTTCTGATAATATCGGTAAAAAGAAACTTATAGGGAGATGAGCATTTTAATTGTGTAGTATGAAGGCATAGAATAAATTGGTTTAGATAAAGACAAAATTATTTATATTAGTATTTATGATCTTTATTTTTGAATCTTCTTTTTACTCTGTCACCCAGCTGGAGGGCAGTGGCATGATTATAGCTCACTGCAGCATCGAACTCCTAGGGTCAAACAATTCTACAAGCTCAGTCTCTCAAGTATCTGGGACTATGAGTACACACCACCAAGCCTGGTTAATTTTTATTTATTTATTTTTTGGTAGAGAGCAATATAGACAATTTTGAAATCTTACTATGTAGCCGATGATAGTCTCAAACTGGGTTCAAGCAATCCTCCAGGCTCAGCCTTAAAATGGGCACATGTAAACATGCCTGGCTAATTTGATTTTTTTTCTTTGTTTTGTAGAGAGCTATACAGACAATGTTTATTTATTTATTTATTTATTTATTTATTTATTTATTGAGTTGGAGTCTCACTCTGTTGTTCAGACTGCAGTGCAGTGGCACATTCATGGCCACCACAGCATCAACCTGCTGCCTCAGGTGACCCTTCCACCTCAGCCTCCCAAGTAGCTGACACTACAGGTGGATGCCACTATGCCCAGCTACTTTTTTGATTTGATTGTAGAGACAAGGTTTCTCCAAGTTGCCCAGGCTGGTTTTGAACCATTAGGCTTAGGCAATTCTCTTGTTTCCATCTCCCAAAGTGCTGGAATTACAAGTGTGAGCCACCACGCCTGGCTATGTGGAAAATTACATATACATGATGGAATATTATGCAGCTATAAAGAAGAAGAAAATTAAAGACTTTTCAGCAACTTGGATGGATTTAGTCTATCATACTTAATTATCTATGACAGAAACAAAGAACTGAGCAACACATAAGAGCAACAGAGTAGCTCTTAAGCAGCCCTGAACATTTACCATAATACAATAAGAAAGGGATTGGCAGTAGCGAGACACTTCCAAGGGATGGGTGTGGGGCACAAAACATCTTAAGGATACCTGACTTCAAACTAGGCAAAGTGGGAACTAAAGGGAGGCCCAAACTCTACCTGTACGATGACCACTTGTATACCTAAATCTGAATTTTATTCCACATCTTTATATTTATTTAAAATAAAAAAAAAAAAAATATAAATATTCTTGCTATGTAACCGATGTTGGTCTGAATTCCTGGGCTCAAGCAGTTCTCCTGCCACGGCATCCCAAAATGCTGGAATTACAGACATGAGCCACCATACCTGGTCAAGAGCAGTTTATTTTGATGGACATCTTCCCCCTAGTCTAAAGATGAGGCTTTGGATCCCTGGCTGGGGCAAGATGGTGATGGCATAGGTGAACTGGTGAGATTCTCTGAACGTGAGTTCCCAAAAAGGCTATTACTTCTTTTTCCCCCCCATCCCCTGGCCACCACCAACCGCGCTGGTGCCAGGACCAGGAACTTCGGTCCCACGCAGGGCCAGATATTGCGCCCCCCCACTACAGCTGTTCTACTGTAGGTGTGGAAGTCTCTGGTCCCAACCCCCTCTAGCTCCCTCCCCAGCTGCATTGTCTCCAGCCTGGGCCCCCAACACCAAGCCGCCGGTCACACAGGGAGGCTCTGGGCACCCACCCCTCAGAGACACCGGCCCCATTCCTGGTTGAAGTACTCTGTGGGGGGCCCAGCGCCACTCTCGCCATTCACCGCCTGCCCTTTGGAATTTTGGAGCTCTGTAACTCCGGGTCCACCCTGGCTGAGGCACTCAGCACGAGACCCCAAGCCGGAGGACCCAGACAAGCAGAGAAAAACAGATCTGCTTAAACTGCCTTGCCATTCTCCAGGCAGAGACTACCATTGCCCTGCCCACCTATCAACAAACTTTACCTCATTTCCTAAGGCCAGATATTGCAGCCTCCTGCCGCTGCTATTCCACTGTGTGCATGGGAGTTTTGGGTCCCAGCCCCCTCCGGCTCTCTCCCCAGCTGCATTGTCTCCAGCCCGGCACCTGGCACCAAGACGCCGGTCACATAAGGAGGCTCTGGGCGCCTGCCCTCAGAGACACCAGTCCCATTCCTGGCTGAAGTACCAGGTGGGGGGCCCAGAGCCACTCTCACTGCCCACTGCCTGCCCTTTGGAGCTTTGGAGCTCTGGAACTCCAGGCCCACCCTGGTTGAGGCACTCAGTGTGAGCCCCCAAGCCGGGGGACCCAGACAAGTGGAAAAAAACAGATCTGGGTAAACTACCTTGCTATTCTCCAGGCAGACTTCCATGGCCCCACCCACCTATCAACAAACTTTACCTCAGTTCCTAAGGCAACAGTGCAAAAAGGAGACAAAGCTCCACCCCTACGCTGCAATGAAAAAAAAAAAGGGAGAGGCTGGAATTGGAGATCACAGAAGTGACTCTAGTCTGATTGCTTATTTTGACTTATGATTTTATCATTGAAGCTGTTGGTTTAGATCACGTTTGGTGTTTACCTTCTGACTTACACTGTTTCTTGATTTTATTGGCCTGTCTCTGTGTAGCTATCAGTACCCTTTAGGGGATCTTTCTTACCTGTCTTTCTTCACTTTTTCCCCGGGCCCTGTGTCTCCTTCTCACCTGATAGTTGGTATGTATATCTGTTTCCCTCTCACACTTCTCTCTTTTGCTTATTTTGACTTATGATTTTATCATTGTAACTGTTGGTTTAGATAACGTCTGTTGTTTACCTTCTGACTTATATTGTTTCTTGATTTTATTGGCCTGTCTCTGTGTAGCTATCAGTACTCTTTAGGGAATCTTTCTTACATGTCTTTCTTCACTTTTTCCCCGGCCCTGTGTCTCCTTCTCACCTGATAGTTGGTATGTATATCTGTTTTCCCTCTCACACTTCTCTCTTTCGCTTATTTTGACTTATGATTTTATCATTGTAACTGTTGGTTTACATCACGTTTGTTGTTTACCTTCTGACTTACACTGTTTCTTGATTGTATTGGCCTGTCTCTGTGTAGTTATCAGTACTCTTTAGGGAATCTTTCTTATGTGTCTTTCTTTACCTTTTCCCCGGGCCCTGTGTCTCTTTCTCACCTGATAGTTGGTATGGTAGATCTGTTTTCCCTCTCGCACTTCTCTCTTTATAACTCCCTATTGACCTCCCTTTCCTCCATTATTTTCCTATTTTATATGCCACCTTTTTAAATCTAGGGACCAAGACTGCATACTGCTGAATAGACTGTAAAGCAGCGGGAAAAGTGAGCAAAGTCAGAAGACCCTCATAAGGAAGAACAGGTCATTGCAGAAGAGAAATAAAAGCAACCCCACCTTCCCTCAAAAACAGAATTGAAGAGAGGGAGAAAGAGGGAGAGGGAGAAAAATCTACAGAAATGAAGAAAAACCAAAAGAAGAGTATGGGTCTCTCCCAGACACCTGGGAGAGCAGACACTGAGGAAACTAACTTTGGAATGCAAACAATGAAAAGCCCCCAGAATGAAAGTTCTCAAACTACAAATGTAGATATCAAAAAAATAATGGAGAGATTAAAAAGAATTGAGGAGACACAAGAAGAAACTAGGAAGGAGCTGATATGTGAGATAACAGTAATAAAGAATACTGTGAATGAAATAAATAACAAACTGATAAGCATGGAAAACAGAATTACCCAAGCAGACGAAAGAATCTCAGAGCTTGAGGACCAAAATATATAAATAACCCAAACTCTTAAAAACACAAAAAATAAGCTCAAAAAGACAGAACAAAACCTTCAAGAGATGAATGACTACCTCAAGAGGCCTAATCTAAGAGTAACCGGACTCCCTGAGGCAGAAAGAGAAACAGAGACCACATTGGAAAAAACTTTCCATGAGATCATTCAAGAAAACTTCCCTTACCTAATCAGTGATACAAAAATTCAAACACAAGAGATTCAGAGAACCCCTGCAAGACAACAAATGAGAAGATCAACTCCTAGACACATAATAATTTACCTAAATAAAGTAGGCACAAAAGAAAAAAATACTAAAAGCAGCAAGAGAAAAAGGTCAGATCACCTACCATGGAAGACCAATCAGAATAGCAGCAGATTTATCTGCAGAAACCCTGCAGGCTAGGAGAGCTTGGAGCCCTATCTTCAAAGTCCTAAAAGATAAACAATTTCAACCAAGAATAACCTACCCGGCCAAGCTAAACTTCATCAATGAGGGAGAATTAAAATCTTTCCCAGATATCCAATCCCTAAGAACTTATGCTGTCACCAACCATCTCTACATGAAACACTTAAGAAAGTACTAAACACAGAAGAAAAGGAAAAAAGAACAACGTTCTTCACAAGAGTACAGGGAAAAGAATAAAATATACACGAACCAACCCCAAAACCAAAAGAAAGACAAAAAAAAAGAAAAAACCAAGTGGAAGAACAACAACTCAATAAGAACTCCATGATAGGGATGAACTCTCACATTTCAATAATTAGTCTGAATGTGAATGGACTAAACGCACCACTGAAAAGACATAGAATGACAAAATGGATAAAATATCACCAGGCAACAATATACTGCCTTCAAGAGACCAATCTCACTAGAAAGGACATACACAGCCTCAAAGTAAGAGGATGGGAAACAAATATTCAGGCGAATGGAACACAAAAGAAAGGAGGAGTCGTGATCCTAATTTCAGACAAAATACCATTTAAGCTATCAAAAATTTAAAAAGATACAGAGGGCCACTACATAATGATAAAAGGTTCACTCCATCAACAAGAAATATCTATCCTAAACATATATGCACCCAACATAGGTGAGCCAACATTCATAAAGCAACCTCTAGTAAAACTAAAGAAAGACATTGACTCTAACACCATCATAACTGGGGACTTTAATACACCACTCACAACCCTAGACAGATCATCAGGACAAAAAATCAGCAAGGAGATCCGGAACCTCAATGTGACTCTGGACCAAACTGATACCTACAGAATACTCCATCCAAAGACCACAGAATATACATTCTACTCATCATCGCATGGAACATATTCTAAGATCGACCATATAATTGGACACAAATCAAGCATAAGCAAATTTGAAGGACTGAAATTTTACCATGCACCTTCTCGGACCACAGTGGAATAAAAATAAACATTGACACCAACAAAGTCCCCCAAAAACCCACAAAGACATGGACACTAAACAGCATGATGCTAAACAACTCCTGGGTCAATGATGAAATCAAAACAGAGATCAAAAGATACCTGGAAACAAATGAAAATGAAGAAACATCTTACCAAAATCTCTGGGTTGCCTTAAAAGAGGTAATAAGAGGGGAATTTATATCCCTACAAACACACATGAAGAAAATGGAAGGAACAGAAATTAACAACCTAACAAGCCACCTAAAGAAGCTGGAAAAGCAAGACCACAAAAACCCTAATTTCAGCAGAAGAATCCAGATAACCAAAATAAAAGCCAAAATCCAGGACATAGATGACAAAAAGATAATGGAAAAAAATCAATGAAACAAAAACTCGTTCTTCAAAAGAATAAACAAGATCGATGGTCCCCTAGCTAGACTGACCAAGAAAAAACGAGAAAAAATCCAAATAAGCACAATAAGAAACACAAAAGATGAAGTCACATCTGAAACCCTGAAGAAATACAAAAGATCATTAGAGACTACTATGTACACTTGTATGGAAACAAACTTGAAAACCTTAAGGAAATGGAGGACTCTCTGACATCACCAAACCTACCTAAGTTGGAACAAGAAGAAATTGAGACCCTAAATAAACCAATAACAATCAAGGAAATCAACTACATAATAAGAAAACTTCCTACAAAAAAAAGCCCTGGACCAGATGACTTTCCAGCAGAATTCAACAAGACATTTAAGGAGGAGCTGATACCAATCCTACTGAAGGTATTCCAGGCGATTGAAAAAAATGGAACGCTCCCCCCAAAACATTTTATGAAGCCAACATCACATTGATATCCAAGTCAGGAAAAGATCCAACAAAGAAAGAGAGCTACAGGCCAATATCTTTGATGAACATAGATGCTAAAATTCTTAACAAGATCCTAGCAAACAGGATTCAGCAATACATCTCAAAAATCATCCATCATGACCAAGTAGGCTTCATTTCTGGGATGCAAGCCTGGTTCAACATTCATAAAAACACAAATGTAATTAAATGCATCAACAGATGTCACAACAAAAACCACATGATTATATCATTAGATGCAGAAAAGGCTTTTGATAAAATCCAGCACCCCTTCTTGATAAAAACCCTTGAACATCAGGCATACGGGGAACATACCTCAAAATAGTAAAAGCCATCTACGAGAAACCCACAGCGAGCATACTCCTAAATGGACAAAAATTAGAATCATTTCCCCTGAAAACTGGAACAAGACAAGGATGCCCACTCTCACCCCTCCTGTTCAACATAGTATTGGAAGTCCTGTCTCGAGCAATCAGAGAAGAGAAGGCAATCAGGGTTATCCAAATAGGAAAAGAGGAAGTCAAGTTATCTCTCTTTGCAGATGATATGATTGTGTACCTTGAAAACCCCAAAAGAATCTGTCAAAAACCTCCTTACACCGATAAAGGCCTTTGGGAAAGTCTCAGGATACAAAACAAATGTACAAAAGACAATTGCATTTCTCTACACCAATAATAAGCAAACAGAAACCCAAATAAAAAACACAATTCCATTCACAATAGCCACAAAAAAATGAAATACCTTGGCATCTTCCTAACGAGAGCTGTGAAAGACCTTTACAAGGAAAACTACAAAACATTGCTCAAAGAAATCAAAGTTGACACAAACAAGTGGAAAAATATCCCATGCTCATGGATAAGAAGAATCAACATTGTGAAGATGTCCATCTTACCTAAGGAAATCTACAAATTCAATGCAATACCCATCAATTACCAGCAACATTCTTCTCAGACCTAGAAAAAACAACACAGGAATTCATATGGAAACACAAATGTCCAAGAATAGCCAGAACAATCCTCAGCAAAAAAAAACAAAGCAGGTGGTATCACATTACCAGACTTCAAACTTTACTATAAAGCTACAATCATCAAAACAGCTTGGTATTGGTATAGGAACAGGCATATAGATCAATGGAATAGAATTGAGTTTCCAGAAGCAAAACCTCAATTTCTCAATCAACTCATCTTTGACAAAGCCTCCACCACCTACCACTGGGGAGAGGAGAACCTATTCAGTAAATGGTGCTGGAAAAACTGGCTGACCACATGCAGAAGATTGAAACAGGACCCTATCTATCCCCATGCACAAAGGTTAATTCCAAATGGATCAGAGATCTAAATGTAAAACCTCAAACCATAAGAACCTTAGAAAATGAAGGAAATACCCTCATGGAAATCGGAACTGGCATCCAATTCCTGAACAAAACCCAAAACCCACAGCTCATAAGAGAGAAAATAGACAAGTGGGACCTTATTAAACTGACAAGCTTCTGCAAAGCCAAAGAAACCATCAAGAGAGCAGGGAGACAGCCTATAGACTGGGAAAAAATATTTGCCAACTCCAGGTCTGACAAAGGCTTAACATCCTGGATCTACAAGGAACTCAAGCGTGCTAAAAAGAAAAAAACAAACAACCCCATTAAAAAATGGGCAAAAGATATGAACAGACACTTCACAAAGGAAGACATCTGAGCAGCCAACAAACACATGAAGAAATGTTCAACCTCACTAATCATCAGGGAGATGCAAATCAAAACCACGCTGAGATACCACCTAACCCCAGTCAGAATGGCAATTATCAATAAGTCAAAAAATAACAGCTGCTGGAGAGGGTGTGGTGAAAAGGGAACACTTCTACACTGTTGGTGGGAGTGTAAACTAGTGCAACCTCTGTGGAAAGCAGTGTGACGATTCCTAAAAGCTCTAAATACCAACCTCCCATATGACCCCTTGAAAACCTTAAGGAAATGGAGGACTGTCTGACATCACACAACCTACCTAATCTGGAACAAGAAGAAATTGATATCCTACTGGGAATATATCCTGAAGAACACAAATCACTCTATAAAAAATATACCTGCACACGCGTGTTTATCGCAGCGTGTTCACAATAGCAAGAACCTGGAAACAGCCATGCTGCCCGTCAAAAGAGGACTGGTTTAAAAAAATGTGGTACACATACACGATGGAACACTATGCAGCCATAAAAAAGAACAAAATCATGGACTTCACAGCAACCTGGATGGAATTAGAGTCTATAATACTGAGTGACCTCTCACAGAAACAAAGAGCCGAGTATCACATGTTCTGATTCATATAATGGACCTTAAACATCCAATGCAATACTCTACGAAAATGACTGACCATAGTCAGGAAAATTTGATGGGGGGAGGGAGATGGAATTAACAGTAGCAAATATCTATCTGGGAACGGGGAAACACCCCATATCAACATGGTGCCTGAATGAAATACAATTGTATACCTAACCCTTAACTGTACCCCACAACTTTATAATAAATAAATAAATAAATAAATAAAAAGATGAGGCTTTGGTTAACTTGAGTTTGATGTCAGTTACCTGCGATGATGCTTACAATTCAGTAGGAGTCAGTGGCCCCTTTTAGATGAGTAGATGTGTCTAAGATTCAAAACCCTGCAATGTAACAACACAAGGGTTAGTAAGCAATATTTGATAAAGACACTTTTTAATAGGGCTGCAGGGGCCCCTTAACTGATGTCTAATTATCAGGCTGGAAGTGGTAGTACCGGAGTTCTTGACTTAATTGGAAGGTGCAAAAAGATTCTACACCCTTGCAGTGATTCATTTTTATAGTTTGGGTAGGCCTCCAGTATTTGTTTTTCAGGATGTTGTTAAAGATGTTAAAAAACTCAAAACAGTGTATTAAAACACAATCATAGGTCACAGTAAAATAATGCACTGAGTTATGCATTTAATCAGAGTGATAATCAAAAGAATGGAGAGCAATATAGAAAGTCTCAACCTAAAATAAAATTTTGACCCTTTTAAAATTGTTTTTCTAATTAGTCAAAAACATAATAAAGACAACACAGGAATTCTCTCGATAAAATATAAAATCTTTTTTCATAGGAAAGTTATCAAGAAGGTAAAGAAAAACCTTCTGTGGTGTGATTGTTTCTCCTTATGGGAAGCCCCTTTGGATAATCTGAAATTCAAACCTGCTGAAAAAAGAACCTGATTTAATCAGACACAGGAATAGAGCATACAGAGGTATGAGTAAACACCAAATTATAGAGGCATAAAAATGAACAATTTCCCCTGTATCTTTGGGTCTTCATCTAAAAACTCTCATGTATACACCCCCAACATATTTGCATGCTTTCTCTGCAACCCTTCTGTCTTTTCTGAGTCGATTTTTTTCATCAAAACTTCAGAGGACTCCTGGACCCTACACATTCGGAAAAGCCAATAGTACAGATGTAAGTTATGCTGGAGGAAACATTCAAGATAAAACGTTTCAGCATTTGCATAACAACAGATTTAGACCCAAAGAAAAAAATATTACAGGTACCAGGAAAAGTTGAGAAAGAGAATCCCAGTCCTTCTCAAAGGAAGAAAAGGCTGAAAGCAATGCTTACTGCCGAAGTTGAATTTCTGAGATATAATCTGAAGTTTCAAAAATAAACAGATTATAGAATTGAGAATTTAAAAACTAATAATTACATTAGGAGCAAATTAACACTTTAAGAAAACCTTGTGTCAACCAATTCTTTGTTTTGTATTAGTGTTTTTTTGTTTTGTTTCGTATTGTTTTTGACTCAGATCTCACTCTCTCACCCAAACTGGAGTACAGTGGTATAGTCAAGGCTCACTGCAGTCCCGAACTACTAGGCTCAAATGATCCTTCTGCCTCAGTCTTCAGAATAGCTAGGACTATGAGCTCAGGACTCCAAGGCCAGAGACTCAATCACATACAAAATCTTCCATGAATTTTCTCTTTATGGACCCTATAATGATTTACCATTTATGAATTGCTTGGACCTGTTTTTTCCTCAATTTTCCTTTTTCTTTAAAAAAAAAGTCATTTTACTTTAGGAAAAAAATGTACCATACAAGATTCTTTCTCATACAAATTATTATATTTTTAACTTTTGCTACCTAGAATACAATTTTATATCTATAATTTTCTCCACCACTTGTGCCTACTTACTGGCTCTTTTTAAAAAATCTTGTTTCCTAAATAACCTTTAACTTTGACAAAAATTATTTTCTTTTAGTAAGAACATAAAATTTTTTTCATATAATAGGTGTATTCATCAAAATACATCTTAACTTTGTACACCTTATATACAAAATTAAATATTAACTAGAATTACTATTCTTAATAACCCTAAATTTTGTAAAAAATCCTATGTAAAATATCTGGAATTGTCTGTCACATCAGTACTTTGCAGATAAGAATAATTTTATCATTATTTTAGATTTATGTATTTATTTATTTGTTTGTTTTTAGAGACAAGTTGTTGCCACATTGCACAAGCTGGTCTCAGACTCTAGGCTCATGCAAGCCTCTTGCCTCAGCCTCTCAAAGTGTTGAGATTACAGGTGTGAGCCAATTGTTTTTAGAAACATGTTTTTCTGTAATATATTTTTTACAATTGGAGATTGACACAGATTTTAATGAGTATCTATTTAATTTAATATAATTTTAAGATTGAAAATTAAGTTCATGTATATTCACTTATTTGATCAGTTACCTAATTTATTCATTTATTTTTAAATAATTTAACTAGGCTATTTATGAAAACTGAGATATTATACCAAACTAGTCATCATTTAAAGTTATTTTCTAGCCGGGCTCAGTGGCTCAGCCTGTAATCCTGTGCTTTGGGATGCTGAGGTGAGTGGATTGCCTGAGCCTGCGGGTTCGAGACTCGCTTGGGCAACTTGGCAAGACCTCATCTCTACAATAAATCAAAAAATTAGCTGGGTGTGGTAGCATGCGCCTGTAGTTCCAGCTACTTGGAAGGCTGAGGTGGAAGGATCGCTGGAGACCAGCAGGTGGAGGCTGTGGTGGCTGGAAGCAGCCACTGCACTCCAGTCTGGGTGACAGAGTGAGACTCCAACTCAAAAGAAAAGTTATTTTCTTGCTAACTATTTTTATAACCTGTGAATATCAAATGTTCACCCAAGTAAGAATGTTACGACTGCATATATACTTATTTAATTATGGTAACTCGGTATTTAGTCATTACATGAAACCAACAATATTGATATAGTCTTATTTATGAGAAATTACACAGAGATAATTTTGTTTTAAGCTGAGCTTATAGTTTTATAACCTCTGTGACAAATCCTGACACCTTATAATTCCTAGCAGAGATAAATATGAAACCACATGACCAATACATCTAGACAAAAATGTATGACAGTAATGCTGAAGACATTTCTATTATTATTTTACCAATAATTTTACAGCCAGATAATTTGTTAAGGACTTACTTAATTTACATGAATTTGAACGGCATTTGGACTTATTAACTTAATTTATGAGTACTCCTTTTTTAAAAGTCAGTTTTGTACCTTGTAGCCACCACAACAAAATACAAGTACATATACAGAAACACATCTAGGCAACCCCTTCAGGTCCCTCCCACTGTGGGAGCTTGTTGTCCTCTCAATAAATCCTGCTTTTAAAACAAAAACAAAACAAAACAAAATACACATCTAAACACATACACACATTCAAATAAACAATATATCCTATGGCTTTTACTTCAGGACCATAGCAATACAAACTCACCAGTTTACAAAAAAACAACAAAAAATGATTGAATCCAAACAGTGAATTTTATCTCAACACCATTGTAAAAATAGCAGACTTAAAACACATGGTAATTTAGAGTCTATCATATTCTGTGATCTATCACAGAAACAAAGAATAGAGTACCATTTGGTCTCACTCATAAGTGGACCTTCAATAATTATCGTAATACTATAAGAAAGAGACTGGCAGTAGGGGAAACTGCTGGGGAGGTGGGGGGTTGGGATTGGCAGTTGAAGGAAACTGCCAGGGGAGGGAGGAGCGCAGTTCATCAACGAGTACTTGCATAATTAACATTTGTATACCTAATCCTGAATTGTACCCTGCATCTGTAAAATAAAAAAGAAAAAGAAAAAAATCACATGGTAAATACAGTAGACAGAGAATTTAGGAGAGTCTATGCTTAAACCCTTCCATTTTAGGTCAACCTTTGAGCTCTGGATTTTCTTGATGCAATTTTCTCATCAGTTTAAATATGTGCAAAGAACGGACCATAACATCTAACCGGGTTGGGCACAGTGGTTCACACCTGTAAACCCAGCACTTTGGGAGGCTAAGGTAGAAGGATTGCTTGAACCAAGGAATTCTAGAACAGCTGAGTCCATATAGCAAGACCTCATCTCTACAAAAACACAAACTTGGTCAGGCTCAGTGGCTCAGCCTGTAATCCCAGCACTTTGAGTGGCCAAGTTGAGTAGATTGCCTGAGCCCGCAGGTTCAAGACCAGCCTGAGCAATTTGGCCAGACCTTGTCTCTACAATACATTTCTTTAAAAAATGAGCCTGGTGTGGTAGTGCATGCCTGAAATTTTGGCTACTTGGAAGGCTAAGGTGGAAGGATCTCCAAAGCCCAGCAGCTCAACGCTGTGGTGGATGTGAGTGTGCCACTGCACTCTAGTCTGGGCAATGGAGTGAGACTCCTACTCAATAAATAAGTAAATAAATAAGTGACACAGTCTTAGGTGTATAGCATGAGCGATTGGTCCGGAAAATACATTTCCTTCAAAACTCTTCATGAAGATGAAGCAGTAACAATATGCATTTACCTGGGAACAATAGCAATACTAATTCAGAATCAGTCTCTTTCTCTCTCTCTCTCTCTCTCTCTCTCTCTCTCTCTCTCTCTCTCTCTCTGCCTATATCTCCTTCCTCCTCCACCTCATTACCTGAATACATTCCTGAGGGATCTGGACTTTCTTACTATTAAAAAACAAGATTGATGGACCCTAGCTAGAAAGACCAAGAAAAAGAAAGAAAAAGCCCAAATAAACACAATCAGAAATACAAAAGGTCAAATCACAACTGACCCCGAAGAAATACAAAAGATTATCAGAGATTACTATGTACACCTATATGGAAACAAATTTGAAAACCTAGATGAAATGGAGGATTTTCTGACATCACACAACCTCCCCAGGTTAAAACAAGAAAACACTGAGACACTAAATAGGCCCATAACAACCCAGGAAATTGACTCTTGTCATATGAAAACTACCCACAAAAAAAAGCCCGGGGCCCGGATGGCTTTCCAGCAGAATTCAACAAAACATACAAGGAGGAGATGATACCAATCCTATTGAAAGTATTTCAGGCAATTGAGAAAGATGGAATTCTCTCCAAATCATTTTATGAAGCTCACATCACACTGATACCCAAACCAGGTAACGATTCAACAGAGAAAGAGAACTACAGGCCAATATCCCTTATGAAAATAGAGGCAAAAATCCTCAACAAGGTTCTAGGAAATCAGATCCAAAAATACATCTCAAATATCATCCACCATGACCAAGTAGGCTTCATCCCCAGGATGCAGGGCTGGTTCAACATTCGTAAAACATAAATGTCATTAAATACATCAACAGATGTAAAAGTAAGAACTACATGATTATCTCATTAGATGCAGAACAAGCTTTTGATAAAATTCGGCATTCCTTCTTGATAAAAACCCTCAAACATCTAGGTATAGAAGGAACAGACCTCAAAATAGTAAGTGCCATCTACGACAAACTCACAGCTAGCATATTGCTAAATGGTCAGAAACTACAATCATTTCTCCTGAAAATTGGAACAAGACAAGGTTGTCCACCCTCACCCCTCTTGTTCAATATTGTGTTGGAAGCCTTAGCCCAGACAATTAGACAAGAGAAGGGAATCAAGGGTATCCAAATAGGAAAAGAGGAAGTCAAGTTATCCCTTTTTGCTGATGATATGATCCTATACCTTGAAAATCCAAGAGAATCTGTAAAAATCCTGATTGCACAGATAAAAGACTTTGGGAAGGTCTTGGGGTACAAAATAAATGTGCAAAAGACAGTTGCATTTCCCTACACCAACAGCAAGCATGCAGAGACCCAAATAAAAAGCACAATCCCACTCACAATAGCTACCAAAAAAATGAAATACTTTGGCATCTTCCTAACCAGAGAAGTGAAAGATCTTTACAATGAGAACTACAAAACACTGCTCAAAGAAATCCAAGAAGACACAAACAAATGGAATAATAGCCCATGCTCATGAATAAGAAGAATCAACATTGTTAAGATGTCTATCCTACCAAAGGCAATCTACAGATTCAACACAATGCCCATTAAGTTGCCAACATCATTCTTCTCAGATCTGGAAATGACAATACAGAAATTCATATGGAAACATAAACGACCACAAATAGCCAAAACAATCCTTAGCAAAAGAAACAAAGCAGGAGGTATCACACTTCTAGACTTCAAACTTTAGTATAAGGCTACAGTAAGCAAAACAGCCTGGTACTGGTACAAGAACAGGCACATAAACCAATGGAACAGGACAGAGTTTCCGGAAGCAAAGCCTCAATTCCTCAACCAACTCATCTTTGACAAAGCCTTCAATAACAACCACTGGGAGAGAGGAGAACCTATTCAGTAAATGGTGCTGGGAAAACTGGCTGAAAACATGCAGAAGATTGAAACAGGACCCCTACCTATCACCATACACAAAAATTAACTCTAAATGGTCAAAGACCTAAACGTAAAACCTCAAACTGCAGGAACCTTAGAAAATGCAGGAAACATTCTTATGGAAGTTGGAAATGGCAACTGATTCCTCACCAAAACCTGAAGTACCCAGGCAATAAGAGATAAGATAGACAAGTGGGACCTCATTAAACTGACAAGCGTCTGCAAAGCCAAAGAAACCATCAAGAGAGCAGGGAGACAGCTCACAGAATGGGAAAAAATACTTGCCAACTGTATATCTGACAAAGGCCTAACATCTAGGATCTACAAGGAACTCAAATGCACCGAAAGGAAAAAACAAACAACCCCTTTAAAAAGTGGGCAAAAGACATGAGAAGACACTTCTCAAAAGAAGATATATGGGAGGCCAACAGACACATGAAAAAGTGCTCAGTCTCACACATCATTAGAGAAATGCAAATCAAAACCACATTGAGATACCACCTAACCCCTGTAAGAATGGCCATCATTAATGAAACAAACAACAGATGCAGACAAGGATGTGGAGAAAAAGGAACACTTCTACACTGCTGGTGGGAATGCAGACTACCTCTTTGGAACCTCTTTGGAAGACAGTGTGGCAATTTCTGAAGGAACTAGAAATTGACCTTCTATATGACCCAACAATTCCCCTCTTCGGAATATACCTGGAGTAACTCAAATCATTCTACAAAAAAGATACCTACAAGCTGGGCTCAGTGGCTCAGCCTGTAATCCCGCACCTTTGGGAGGCTGAGGTGAGTGGATTGCAGGTTCGAGACCCACCTGGGCAGCGAGACCTCATCTCTACAATAAATCAAAAACTCAGCCAGGCGTGGTAGTGCATGCCTGTAATTCCAGCTACTTGGAAGGCTGAGGCGGAAGGATAGCCGGAGCCCAGCAGGTCGAGGCTGCAGTGGCCGGGAGTGGCCATTGCACTCCAGTCTGGACAACAGAGTGAGACTCCAATTCAAAAAAAAAGAGATACCTGCACACGTATGTTTGTTGCACTTCTATTCACAATATCAAAAACATGGTACCAGCCGTGTTGCCCATCAAAGCTGAACTGGATTTATAAAGTGGTACATATACACAATGGAATATTAGGTAGCCACAAAGAAGAACAAATATATGGACTTTGCTGCCAATTGGATGGATTTGGAGTCGATCATACTCAGTGATTTATCACAGAAGCAAAGAACTGAGTTCCATATGTTTTCACTCACATGGTGACCTTGAACAATTATAATGCTGTGGGAAGGTGATTAGCAGTAGTGGAAAACTGTCAGGGGAAGGGGGGTGGGACTGGCAGTTGGGGGAAGCTGCTAGGGGAGGGAGGGGTATGCCTCATCAACAAGGGTACCTGCATGGTCAGTGTTTGTATACCTAGCCCTGAATTGTACTCCACATCGTTATAATAAATAAATTATTTAATTTTATGAAAAGTCAGATGTGGTAGTGTATGCCTGAAATTGTGGCTACATGGAAGGCTAAGGTGAAAGGATCTCCGAAGCCCAGGAGCTCAATGCTGGAGTGGATGTGAGTGTGCCACTGAACTCTAGTCTGGGCAATAGAGTGAGACTCCCAGTCAATAAATAAGCAAATAAATAAATAACAGAGGCTTAGATGCATAGCAAGAGCTATTGGTCTGGAAAATACATTTCCTTCAAAACTCTTTGTGAAGATGAAGCAGTAACAATATGTATTTACATGGTAACAACAGCAATATTAATTCAGAATCAGTCTCTCTCTCTCTGTCTCTCTCTGCCTGTATCTCCTCCCTCCTCCTCCACCTCGTTACCTGAATACAACCCTGAGGGAGCTGGACTTTCTGACTATTATTCACATATTACAATGCTCCATTCTGTTCATGACATTTGGTCATCTGGCCTGACGAGCATGAAATGACAAGGTTTCTGAATATCTCAGTAATACACAAGGAGCTCCAAAAGACTTAAGTGAATGTCTGTTGACAACAATGTTTTATGACAATGATATCAGTAATGACAAGACATCCACTGATGAGAGTATAACCACTGCCAGTCCTAGGTCCAGTCATTAGCAATCTGTGAGATTTTCATGGCCTCAGGATATATCCAGATCTCTTCCCATTCAAGGACTGGCCAGATATCTCACCGTTTAGGGACTTAATAGTCTGAAGCATGTTGGACATATCCTCTTGAAAAAAGACAAATCCTTGCACATTTTACCTCTTTCAATCCCGTAGTAGAAGGTTGAAAAGTGCTTATGGAGTATCTGGCAGGACCTACCAAGAAAGCACAAATGAGGCCGGGCTCAGTGGCTCAGCCTGTAATCCCACACTTTGGGGGGCCGAGGTGAGTGAATTGCCTGAGCCTG
>JAPVLO010002313.1:0-37326 GCA_027257055.1 Cephalopachus bancanus | reverse complement strand
TGATACTTACAGAACACTCCATCCAAAGACCACAGAATACACATTTTACTCATCACCACATGGAACATATTCTAAGATCGACCACATACTCGGCCATAAATCAAGTATAAGCAAATTTAAAAGGACCGAAATTCTACCAAACACCTTCTCGGACCACAGTGGAATAAAAATAAATATTGACACCAACAAAGTCCCCCCCAAACCCACAAAGACATGGACACTAAACAGCATGATGCTAAACAACTCCTGGGTCAATGACGAAATCAAAACAGGGATCAAAAGATACCTGGAAACAAATGAAAATGAAGAAATATCTTACCAAAATCTCTGGGATGCCCTGAAAGCTGTAGTAAGAGGGGAATTTATATCCCTACAAACACACATGAAGAAAATGGAAGGAACAGAAATTCACAAGCTAACAAGCCACCTAAAGAAGCTGGAAAAGCAAGACCACAAAAACCCTAATTTCAGCAGAAGAATCCAGATCACCAAAATAAAAGCCCAAATCCAGGACATAGAAGACAAACAGATAATTGAAAAAATCAATGAAACAAAAAGCTGGTTCTTCGAAAGAATAAACAAGATCGATGGTCCCCTAGCTAGACTGACCAAGAAAAAACGAGAA
This sequence comes from Cephalopachus bancanus, assembly GCA_027257055.1. Classification (NCBI taxonomy): domain Eukaryota; kingdom Metazoa; phylum Chordata; class Mammalia; order Primates; family Tarsiidae; genus Cephalopachus; species Cephalopachus bancanus. Next base: position 36,701 of record JAPVLO010002313.1, on the reverse strand, counting down.
AAAAAACAAATAAGCATAATCAGAAACACAAAAGATGAAGTCACATCTGACCCTGAAGAAATACAAAAGATCATTAGAGACTACTATGTACACTTGTATGGAAACAAACTTGAAAACCACAAGGAAATGGAGGACTTTCTGACATCACACAATCTACCGAGGTTGGAACAAGAAGAAATTGAGACCCTAAATAGACCAATTACAATCAAGGAAATCGACTACGTAATAAGAAAACTTCCTACAAAAAAAGCCCTGGTCCAGATGGCTTTCCAGCAGAATTCTACAAGATATTCAAGGAGGAGCTGATACCAATCCTACTGAAGGTATTCCAGGCGATAGAAAAAGATGGAACTCTCCCCAAATCATTTTATGAAGCCAACATCACACTGATACCCAAGCCAGGTAAAGATCCAACAAAGAAAGAGAACTACAGGCCAATATCTTTGATGAACATAGATGCTAAAATTCTCAACAAAATCCTAGCAAACAGGATTCAACAATACATCTCAAAAATCATTCACCATGACCAAGTAGGCTTCATTCCCGGCATGCAAGGCTGGTTCAACATTCGTAAAACCATAAATGTAATTAAATACATCAACAGATGTCAAAACAAAAACCACATGATCATATCATTAGATGCAGAAAAAGCTTTTGATAAAATCCAGCACCCCTTCTTGATAAAAACCCTTGAACATCTAGGCATACGGGGAACATACCTCAAAATAATAAAAGCCATCTACGAGAAACCTACAGCCTGCATACTCCTAAATGGACGAAAATTGGAACCAATTCCCCTGAAAACTGGAACTAGACAAGGATGCCCACTCTCTCCCCTCCTGTTCAACATAGTATTGGAAGTCTTGGCTAGAGCAATCAGAGAAGACGAGGCAATCAGAGGTATTCAAATAGGAAAAGAGGAAGTCAAGTTATCTCTCTATGCAGATGATATGATGGTGTACCTTGAAAACCCAAGAGAATCTGTGAAAGGCCTCCTTACATTGATAAAGGCCTTTGGCAAAGTCTCAGGATACAAAATAAATGTACAAAAGACAATCGCATTTCTCTACACCAATAATAAACAAACAGAAACCCAAATAAAAAACACAATTCCATTCACAATAGCCACAAAAAAAATGAAATACCTTGGCATCTTCCTAACCAGAGACGTGAAAGACCTTTACAATGCAAATTACAAAACACTGCTCAAAGAAATCAAAGCTGACATGAACAAGTGGAAAAATATCCCATGCTCATGGATCGGAAGAATCAACATTGTGAAGATGTCCATCTTACCTAAGGCAATCTACAAATTCAATGCAATACCCATTAAATTACCAATAACATTCTTCTCTGACCTAGAAAAAACAACACAGGAATTCATATGGAAACACAAACGTCCAAGAATAGCCAGAACAATCCTCAGCAAAAAAAACAAAGCAGGTGGTATCACAATACCAGACTTCAAACTTTACTATAAAACTACAATCATCAAAACAGCTTGGTATTGGTACAAGAACAGGCATATAGATCAATGGAACAGAATTGAGATTCCAAAAGCAAAACCTCAATTCCTCAACCAACTCATCTTCGACAAAGCCCCCACCACCTACCAATGGAGTGAGGAGAACCTGTTCAGTAAATGGTGCTGGGAAAACTGGTTGACCACATGTAGAAGATTGAAACAGGACCCTTATCTATCCCCATGCACAAAGGTTAACTCCAAATGGATCAGAGACCTAAATGTAAAACCTCAAACCATAAGAACCTTAGAAAAGGAAGGAAATACTCTCATGGAAATCGGAACGGGCATCCAATTCCTGTACAAAACCCGAAACCCACAGAACTTAAGAGAGAAGATAGACAAATGGGACCTTATTAAACTGACAAGCTTCTGCAAAGCCAAAGAAACCATCAAGAGAGTAGGGAGACAGCCTACAGACTGGGAAAAAGTATTTGCCAACTCTAGGTCTGACAAAGGCTTAACATCCTGGATCTACAAGGAACTGAAACGTACTGAAAAGAAGAAAACAAGCAACCCCATTATAAAATGGGCAAAAGATATGAACAGACACTTCACAAAAGAAGACATTCGAGCAGCCAACAAACACATGAAGAAATGCTCAACCTCACTAATCATCAGGGAGATGCAAATCAAAACCACACTGAGATATCACCTAACTCCAGTCAGAATGGCAATTATCAACAACTCAAAAAATAACAGCTGCTGGAGAGGCTGTGGTGAAAAGGGAACACTTCTACACTGTTGGTGAGAGTGTAAGCTAGTGCAACCTCTGTGGAAAGCAGTGTGGCGATTCCTGAAAGCTCTAAATATTGACCTTCCTTATGACTCTGCAATCCCCCTACTGGGAATATACCCTGAAGAACACAAATCACTCTATAAAAAAGATACCTGTACACTTATGTTTATCGCAGCGTTATTCACAATAGCAAGAACCTGGAAACAACCATGCTGCCCATCAAAAGAGGACTGGATTAAAAAAATGTGGTACATATACATGATGGAATACTACGCAGCCATGAAAAAGAACAAAATCATGAATTTCGCAGCTACCTGGATGGAACTAGAGTCTATAATACTGAGTGACCTCTCACAGAAACAAAGATCCGAATATCACATGTTTTCACTCATATAATGGACCTTGAACATCCAATGTAATACTATAAGAAAATGACTGATGGTACTGGGAAATTATGGGGGGGGATGGGACTAACAGTAGCTAATATCTATCTGGGACTGGGAAAACACCTCTTATCAATAGGGTGCCTGAATGAAACGTAATTGTACACCTAACCCTTAACTGTACCCTACAAAACGATAATAAAAAATACTGATTATATAAAAAAAAAGTCAATTTTGTTTTTATTATCTGAATTATAGTGCTAATTATTTTATATCCATTTTTATACACATCTGATCAAAAAGGAAAGAAAGGGAGAAAAAGCAAGAGTGAGAGACAGAAAGAAAGGAAGGGAGAGAGGAAGGAAGGAAGGAAAGAAGAGAGAGGGAGGGAGCAAGGAATTGCCTGAAGAATATTAAAGATCAATATATTTTTAATGGTTTTATTGTGTTCCTCTCCTTTGAAAATACTAGCAAACTATCAGTGTGAGGAAAAAAGAAGGTAAATGATATGTGGTTTATAACTTCCTTTACATGATTAGTCATGGAAAATATGATAAAAATACGTGTTGGCCTCAATATGTACTGTAGAACCATTGGTGAGCCTGTGTCCTCCTGGGCTAGTCTCCTACCAGCCTTAGTCTTAAGGCTACTCCCGAGACAGTCTTCATGTATCTTTACTGCTAACCAATACCAGGTATTTGCTTAGGAGCTTAATGTTAAATTGGACTTCACTGGTGACATCAGATAAGTAGAGTAACAAAAATATTACAAATCATTTTATCCCCTAATTTGTATGAACAGGTTATAAGAATGTTGTCCTGCACTTTCTATAAATGTACCTCAGGTTTCCTTCTTATATGGTTCTGTAACTAGCCAGTGATTCTGGAGGATGGTGGGTCATCTGACTGACTAGAGAGATAAGATAATTACCCATCTGCCTCAGGTGAATATGTGTACAAGATATTGTCAGAGTGTACGAGTCAGAGAGCTGGGACTTCATGGCCTATGGAACAAGGTTGGGACTGTTTCACATCTGTATATGAAAAATGTCTATGTGTAACAGAATATGTGTTTTCATGGTGATCTGGCAACAAGTTTTTAGGAAACTGATTATACCCCTAACTCTAATAATTGGGAACCATGTATATTTAGTGGAGGTAACCTAGTAACTGTGTATGACCAAATTGGGTTCAGTTTACGGTCAGAAAACATCAGTAGACAATAGAAATTGCAAAAAAAAAAAAAAAAAAAAAGCCTTGAGATTGATAGCTGAAGTAGTGTCTATTAAATTATAATGGCTTACTAGTCAAGAGAGAAAGACAAGAAGAGATATGATTATATTGTAAGTAATGCAGCTATAAGAAGAGCAAGAGAGATGAGGGTAATAGAAACATAGAGGTCTATTCTAAGAGATGGCTGAACTAATAAGAGGCCTTTGTAAAGCTCTTAGTCAGAATATCCATGTTTTTCTTTTTTCTTTTTTCCCCATTGGTTCATGCTGGATTAGACTAAAGCTCTAACAGCATCATTGGTGAGACTAGCTAGGATTTAGGTACAGATAGAGAAGGTCCTATTACAGTAGAAGAAAAGTCTTAAGTATCTTTGGTGGCCAAATTATAACTAATTTTTTAACTTTATTTTATTAGTTTACCATTTCTCATAACTTTAAAAAATTTTTCTTTTTATTTTAGAGTTACGGGTACATGTGAGAATGTGCTACATAAGTAAATTGTATGCAGGCGAGGTTTGGACTCCTAACAAGCCCTCTCTCTCCCAGACAGGGGACATGGTACCCAATGTGTGGCTGTGGACCTTGATCCCCCCTGCTTTCCTCCCTGCATTTGTTGTTCCTGCCTTTGTTCTGCAGTGCCTAATGTTTAGGGCAGCATAGTATTCCATCATATATATGCACCACGTTTTCTTTATCCAGTCCACTTTCGATGGGCATCTGGATTGGTTCCACAGTTTTTGCTGTTGTGAATAGTTATGCAGTGAACACACATGTGCAGGTATCTTTTTGTAGAACAATCTATGTTCCTCTGAGTATACTCCCAGGAGTGGATTTCTGGATCATACAGTAGCTCAATTTGTTGTTCTTTGAGAAAACACCATGCTGCTTTCCAAGAAGGTTGAATTAGCTAACATTCCCATTAAACTGTATGGAAGTGTTCCCTTTTCTCCACAGCTGTGCCAACACCTGTTGTTTTGGCTTTTTATGACAGTCATCCTGACTGGTATGAGGTGGTATCACATTGTAGTTTTGATTGCATTTCTCTGATGATTAGTGAAGCTGAGCATTTTTTCATATGTCTGTTTGCTACTTGTATGTCTTCTTTTGAGTCATGTCTGTTCATGTCCATTGTCTACTTTTTAATGGGATTGTTTTTTTCTGCCGATTCATTTGAGTTCCTTGTAGATTCTGTAGGTTAAGCCTTTGTTGGATGTATAACTTGCAAATGTTTCCCATTCTGTGGGTCATCTTTTTTTTGTGTGACTAAATATTGAATGACTGTATTTTATTTAATTTTTTAATTTTTAATTTTAGAGATATGGGGTACAATACAGGGTTAGGTATTCAAATGTTTATTATTCAGGTACCTTTGTTGATGAGATGTGCCTCCACCAGCAGTTTCCCACTACTGCCGATCCCTATCTTTTAGTATTATGATAATTGTTCAGGGTCTGCTTATGAGTAAGAACATGTGGTACTCAGTTCCATGTTTCTGTGATAGATCACTCAATATTACAGACTATAAGTCCATCCAAGTTGCTGCAAAGTTCATAATTTTGTCCTTTATGGCTGCATAATATTCCACCATATATATTTACCACATTTTTTAATCCAGTCCTCTTTCAATGGGCAGCATGGTTGGTTCCATGTTTTTGCTATCTTGATGGTTTCTTTTGCTGTGCAAAAACTTTTTAGCTTGATAAGGTCCCACTTGTCAATTATAGATTTTGCTGCATTTGCTTTTAAGGAATTGGCCATGAAATTCATTGCCTATGCCTATGTGTAGGAGGGTGTTCCCTAAATTTTCTTCTAAGATTTTTATAGATGGAGGTTTTGAACTTAAGTCCTTGATCTATTTTGAGTTAATTTTTATATACCTTGACAGCTAGGGGTACAGTTTCATTCTCCTGCATATGGTTAGCCATACAACTAACTTTGATATGTGCTGGCTTAAGAAACAAGAGCAAATAGGATCCACACAGTAGCTTGCAGCAAACTATAAACTGGCAAGGCGTGGGGTACCCTCAAGTGCCTGAAAGATTCCATGTGAGTTCAAATAAGGTTGTAGGATAGCAGGGTTAAATGATGCAATAAAAATAGCTTAGTTAGGTTAGCTGGCAGGGAAACTAGGTCTTTTCCTTTGAATGTTGTTCTTTATAATGAGTGTAGAGGATCTGACATTCAGTCTCTCAAACTTAGGTGTACAAAATTACTAAGTTTATTTTTTTCTCTAAAGAAACTTAATTTCTATTAGGTGCTGTCATTTTGCTAGGAAGTAGGAAAAGCTTGGTCAATTTAAAGCAATCTCAATTAGTTCAGTGACTGGTCCAGTTTAGGGTAATCTCAATTAGTTCAGTTACTCATACGCTGAGGTTATATCTAAGCTGAAATTATAGCCATGCCCGTGCAACAATGTTTCAGTGGATGAAGAATGGCATAGAGGACACAGGTCCCATTAGACTGTAATACTGAATTTTTACTGTAACTTTCCCATGTTTAGGTACACAAATACTTACCACTGTGTTATATTTGCCTACAGTACGGTATAACATGGTGTGTAGCCTAGAAGCAATAGACTACAGCACACAGCATAGGGGTGCCATAGGCTATACTGTATAGGCTTGTGCATAAACACTCTGTGTGCATAACAACAAATCACCTAACCATGCATTTCTCAGGTCTTGTCCCTGTTGTTAAGTGAAGCATGACTGCGTATAAGATGGTATCACATAGTTAGCAGGGTGTTCTCAGTAGTTAATTCATGCTAACCTCCATAACGACATGCACATTCTCTCCTAGTCTCTGTCATTGACCCCAGCAGATCCCAACTGCATCATCCTCCTCTTGGACCTAAGCCCCCTCTGGTCTGGGGGTTCCCTGTGCCATACCTGTACCACTTTCAGCTCAATGAAAAAACACTCTGCTGTTCTCTAGGCTTTATTAACAGGGCAAAGATTCTAAGTGGTCATCTCAGACCTATATCTCAGATCTCACTTATCACCTTGGTTCTTCTCCATAACGGGGGGAGAGGGCCTGGCTAGAGGAAGAAGAAAAGGTGGACAATATAAAGCTTGACACCTCTCTAAGCTCCACTGGGAAAATTTCGGTTCTCATAGTTCTAAACCCCCAAGCTTATACATTCATTCTACTGTTTATTCCTAAACTCAACCCAGGCATTGGGGGAACAAAGTTCTCAGGCTCTCTTCTCAAGTGATATACCAACGTCTCAGTCATCTTCGGCTGCTGTTTCTTGTCCTCTTTCCAACCCAATGATTTTTTTCTTCGTGTGCTCGGAAAACTGATTTTGACTGATAATATGGTTAAGTATTACTGGACTTTGGATTTTTCTCTATCATTTTAATTTTTTGTATATGTGTTTTTCTAAATTTTTTTACTTTTTGCATGTTTGTTTTGACACTCAAGAAAATAATAATTTGATTTTATTGTTGTTCTACTACTTCATTTCTTTTCCAAGACATAAGCTCAGAATACCCTGCTGATGCTGACGATTAGAATTGGGACTAGGCTAGTGAAGAAAGGGGGTAGGAAAAAGAATAACATGTAGTAACCAAAATGGCAGGGAAAGCATTTCAAAATATTATACTGCTACAAAATTATTAGGCAAATATGTTTCTTAAAGAGGTTTATATATTTAGAGCATATAGTAAACCTCTTAGAGAGGTTTATATATTTAGAGGTTTATATATCTAGCTTCATACATCTTTTGCTATTAAGAAATAAACAAGTGCTTTCTGGGTCTTCATTAATCTGCATCCAAAATAAATCTTCAAGTTAGACTAAGCTAAATATTGGGTGTGTCATCAATCTCCAATCTTTGGGGAATCATCAGGATTATTGGGAAGACTCACTGAAAAGATTCAGTCTTTGGCAGAAAGGTGTGCCTAATAGGTTCTGTCTGTTTTATCAATGATAAATATCACAATCTGAACTTTCATTGGTTTTCTCACACATGAAACAGAACGCTGCAACCCACAGTTTATCTCATTCAATCCCTGAGAGATCTGATCAAATTAAAGTTCCAGGCTGAACATGGTGACTCATGTCTGTAATCCCAGCATTTTGGGGAGGCTGAGGTTGGAGGATTGCCTGAGTCCAGGCATTTGAAACCAGCCTGGGAAACATATGGAGACCTAATCTCTACAAAAAAATTAAAAATTACCCAAGCATGGTGGTGTGCGCCTGTAGTCCTATCTACTTGAAATGTGGAGAAGGGTGGATCCTTTTAGCACCAGAGTTCAAGGGTGTCATGAGCTGTGATCATACAACCAGACCTCAACTTACAACAAACAAAAAACAAATAAAACTTCTAAAAATATCTCTAAATTTATTCTCAAAAGTTCCCATCCGTCTATGAGATACATCTGATATTAATTGCAACATTAGTATGACCAAAATGCTCAAATTCTTTAAAACTGAACATAGACTACATTTTCATAAAGGACTCCTTAAATTATCTGAGCATTGTTAAAATCTTTAAATTACTGAATTATAATATAATTAGACCAAAGTTAAATAATTTGGAAGGGTGCAAGGTAAAATCATTAGGTCACATATGCAACTATATATTGTATATATATCTCTAATATTTTTACCTTGTATCTTTTCATACCAAATACATATATATTTATATATCCTCACACACACACACACACACACACACACACACACACACACACACACCAGCAGATGTTTCCCTTATTTTGTAGATTCTAATGTCGAGTCCTAATGAAAGAAAACTTGAATACGACTCTTCCATAACACAGGATACAAAGTAAAGCCCTGTTTCAGTGGTTCTGTAGTCTGTTCTTCAGGAAAGTCTAGAAAAAGGAGTTGCAATGTGAGTCAGAGACAGAGAACTGCAACTGATTCGTATTTCACAGGGATCGGTGGGACTATGGGTCTAGATTGCAGCTCTCAGCCACTCGCCAGCTCTGCCTGCATTTCCATGATAGACTCTGTCTTCACTTTTTAAAATACTAACAGGCTTCTTGTGGGTGGGATCAAATGACTGCCCCTCTCCTTCACCTGTGAAATTTCAGAGCCTATTTGAAAAGGGCCATTGTTTCCCAGGAATGCCAGTCCTAGTCCAGGAAAGAAAGTCTTCATTTCAACAGGAATTTGGAGCCTGCCTGAGAAGGCCAGCCAGTTACTTGGTGAAAACTGTGGCAATTCATTCAAGTCCTGAACAGTTACTATCCTGGCCTTGCCTGCTTACTTTCAACTCCTAAATTTTATGACTAATGTGTTTTTTTCCCCTTGAATCACAGCGGGGTGTGTGTGTGAGTGTGTGTGTGTGCATGTGTGTGCGCACGCTTGCATGTCACAGAAGGAAGTATGTATTCAGTGCAGCGTGTGCACAGGCAGGGAGTTGCAGCCATGAGAAGACATAGGTTCCTCTGTTCCAACCTCTGCTCCTACATTTACAGCACTTGGGTGCATTTATGTGAATAAGCCCCTATGTTTAACAAGCATTTTGAAATAGGTTCCCAATAAAACATATTTGTTCAAGAATACACAACAAAAATATAGTACTTGCATTCAAGATCTGGACAGAAAGCCCCTGTCTGAAGCACATTCAAAATAATTTTTAAAGTAAAATTAGGACTAGAAACCAAAAGAATGCATTGCTTTAGAAAGGAAAAAAGAAAAAAAGCACCTTGATACAGAGGCACAGACTCAAACCTTTCTTGTCAGTCTACAGGGACTGACTAGCGGTTTTACTGTCTAAAGTTCCTACTGTTTGGAGTTCTCTCACATTTTCTGCAAAATGACTTGGAAATTTTCCAAGATTTGTTCATTCTACTATTAAGACATTTAAGCTCACAGAATCCTTATTAAGAAAATCTACCTTTGCCTCTCAACAATTTCAAAACATCACCCAAGCATTCAGATGGACTAAAATGTAAAAAGAAAAAAGAAAAAAAAAAAAGCAATGACAATGTCAATGAACTTGAAAGTGAAGTATTTACATTTATGTGTGTTTATTAGCAGAGAAGGGAGTAGTGAGGCCAATACAACTTTCAAATAGGATTTTGGAAATATTTTTTTCAAGGCAAGGTCAAGCAGTCTTAAATATGAACTGACATTAATTACTATAGTCAACATCTAAAGATCTTGAAGAGCTTTTTTATAATTCTGGTACGTCACAGATTTAATCTCTCATTTAACAATAAAACTCCATTAATTTGAGGAGAACCACCATGTAATTATGATACCAGGAGAATGTTTGAAAATTAGAAAAAAGGAGTGAAACAAAAGGTAATCAACTCAAAAGATGACTTTTTTTCCCTTCCCTTCTTGGTCCAATGTTTCCTGCAATCTTGTGAAAAACCCGATGTTGTGACATTATTAGTCATTGGACTTGAGGATAGATGGGGCACAAAAGGAAGCCTGTCCTTTTGGGACCTGGTTTTGAATCCGTTTCAGATGACAGAAAAATACTCTTTTGTGGCTGCTGAAGTTCAGGAATGAATTCTGGCAGTCGTACCCAATTCCCTAAAGCAGAGTCCACATTACCAACATCTAATTGGCAGGCTTTGCTGGTAACTCCCACCAGGGCCCAGGGAATGAATGGGTTTTAGTGAAGGTGTCCTGAGTCATCTGTACAGTGGCTGGTCTGGGCAGTAAGGCTCTTCCTTGTAACCTCCCCAGACATGTCAGTCAAGGCAGAGGGAGAGAGGCCGGTGTACTTGGATAACAGCAACAAGGCACAGCAGTTTTGTTAAACTGTAGTCCCAAAGAAAGTGGTTCTTTTCATTTGAACTAGAAAAGCAAAGGAGTCTTAGAAAACATATTCTTGTTGGATCACTTCTTTCCTTAATTTCCATTCCAAAAATTTTTATATTTAGCTTGAATATTCGGCTATGGGGGAATGGGACTTCCTTCTGGCTTACCCTAGATTATTCTGTAGGCAGTCAGGGAAAAAATTTTGGGCCCCATTTCTGCCTAGAAGTGTCTCTATGGGTTTACTTTCATTACTAAATAACTTTTATTCCTCATGTCTGGGAGGGGAATTTGTTCACTTAGTTTATAGTGCATATCAATAGCATCAAATATTTAATGTTGATTCATTATCTTTTAATTCTTTGAATCATTTATGCCAAGTTCTATCTGAAAACATTTTTCCATCTCTCCCTTTAGTAAAACTCTATCAGCCTCCCAAATCCAGCAACCTAGATCGAGCATTGACCACTTCAGTGCCAATAACACGGTCTCATTCAAATTAGGAGCCTAAAAAGGAGGCTAAGAACAAAAATAAAATGACAATCATGGCAAAAATTAATGAATGATTCATCAGTGTGGGATAAAACACTCTCACTTTCTACCAAAAGACTTTTGATAAAGCAATATTACTTATTATCTTAGCAAGTATTTTCAACACCAATTCCTCTTAAACTCACATATAAGGCATTGTTATTTGGAAGTCACATGGAATTATATCTTTAGAGCATTTTCACACATTTGTTACGTTCTTAAGCCTCCCCTTCCCCCGAACCAAAAATCAATGCATATACCACATTCCATTTTTTAAATAAATAAAAAGATAAAATGAAGTCTCAAGAACAAAATCCACATTGAAAAGTTAGGTGCTTTGAACTTTCTCATCACCTTACCAGGGCTTCCGCACAGGCAGTCTAAAAGACAAGTCAGCAATGTCTGAATGGAACTGCAAACAATGGCTCCTTCACAAGTGAGTCTTTAATTGATTACGGCTGTGTTTATGGAAGCAGAAGAGAATTTACACAAAATGACAGATTCCCTTCATTTTGAGGGCATTTTACTGGCATCCATGGTAAGGATGGTTTCTCTACTAAACAGACCTGCTCTCTTTCCTACCTATACCCACCTGGTTGCTATCTGAAGGGACATTAAAGACTATTACTTTATATCACTTTTTATTAGTGTTCTCCCCTCAGTTTTTTTTTTCTTATGGTAAAATTCACACTTTCTAAGATATAGTTCATATTCAGAGAATTCAAACAAAGTCTGATTTCCTTTGGACTCTATTTCATAGATTCTTATATTCAATATTAGAGAAGAAAATTAAATAAAGAATGATTAGAGCTCAATTTAGTGGGGTCTCTCATCTGTCAATTTGCTTAATTTGAGAAATTATGATTTGGTTAATACACTCAAGTAGTAATATCTGCTTTTATCATTTTATTATCTAAAAATTATGATTTTAGAGTTATGTTACATTTCTATAATGTTTTAATACCAGGTAGTACTATAATCTTTCTAGTGATTTGAGGCAGATAGAAATTAAAATTTAGTTATATTAGCCTGTAATTTCAAGACTTCTCATTCGTCTGTTAACAGTGACCTCTACAGGTGAACGATAACAACAACAGAACATCCATAGAAGATGATCTTGGGTCAAAGATTTATTCAATAAACAGTTATATAACTGTAATATTAAATTTAAAATATCTTAAACTTTCAATGTCAATGTATGCTTTAAATCTTTAAATCCAACAAAAAATGAATGGTCTCTTAAATATCTGTGCACTCTAATCTCAAAACAAAATAGCACTTGAAAAGATCTTAGCAGGTTTAGTCAAAGAAAATTAATAAACTTTGAAGAAGTAGCTTAGAACCAGAAAAGCCTAAAGTGTATGCCAATGTTAATTTTTTTATGGGAAATTAGGAAGATAACATTATATTATATTATGACTTCTTTTTTGAAAAGTGTGTGAACATGAAAGTTGATATAAAAAAATAAACTTACCTTACCTCAGAGCATTGGCAGTATGCTTTGTCTTATTCACCAAGGACTTCTTTTTAAAACAAGAGTACAAATGAGTAGTCATGGAACTTTCTTGTTTATAGGACTAGATTTCACACTTTTATTTTATTGACGATATTCATTTGAATTTAAATGATGATATACTTTAATAAGTCCATGCAAGATAAAATATCCCTGCTTGAAATGTGAAATTTGATAATTCTATACAAATAAACTGGAAAATCTTTCAACATATCTTAAGTTACATCTTGGACTTTCATTCTAAAACTTTGTCTTACTCAAGCCAGTCCAAAAAACATGAATTAACTCAATAACTAGGCTTTCTTGATTCAAAGTGGTTTTTTTTCTTCTTATTAACATAGACATTCTAATGAACACCTAAAAACTATAAATTAACATATCTTGACTTCCTGACTCCAGTCTCTTACCTTCCCATCCACTTCCATTACCCTTTACCTCGTTGGCCCTTCAAGTTCACTCACATCTCTGTATTTCCCTATGTATAGCTTTATATCGCACTCTCTTGTCAAACCGTGTACTCTTGACTTTATTTTGTTCCTGCCACTTGGGCTAACAGAACTCCAATCTCAATTATACCTTTCCTGAGTAGGCCTAATCTCAGACAGAGGAACTTGACAATTTAAGAACATGTTTAAGAAGTGGAAATAGTCACCAGTAAAACTAGGCAGAATCTCTTGAAAATAACAAAATAGAGTTTAAAATACCCTTGGTTTTTTCAAATTAATTTTAGTTAGTAATAAAGTAATCCTTGCTCTGTAATTTAGTTGCTAATTACTCTCTTACACAATTACCCTTGTGTAAAATGACCATAATATCTGTATCATAGGACAGTTAGTATGATAGAAGACTTGGTATTTGAAAAGCACTTAGAAAAGTCATTGTCACAGATGAAGTGCTTTGTAAACATTAAAGAAAGTAATTCTACTAAAATTCACACCACAGTAATGAATCAGAGTTTTGAAAACTCTTGGAAGTACTTTCCCTGTTTTATGTCTTTTAAAGTCATTCTGTTTCTAACTTTGTCCATTACAGCTGCAATCATATTTTTATGAGTACCACATACAATTCACGAATTATATAATTAGCTCTGAAGTTCAATTTTTCAATAAGATACTAAGAATGATAAATAATACATTGACTATATATTGCATACTTTAAAACTTTTAGTTTTAAAGTATGCAATATCACTGCACACCAATCAGGATGGTTACTATTAAAACAAAGAATAGAAAAGGACACGTGTTGGCAAATGTGGAGAAATTGGAACTCTTAACAGTTTAGAAGGAGTAGAAAATGGTACAGTAGCTATGGAAAACAGTGAGGAGATTTCTTAAAACTTTAAAAAAAGAGAATTGCCATATGATCCAGCAATCTCACTTCTGAGTAGATATTCAAAAGAGTTAAAAGCGGGATCTTGAAGAGACGTGCACATTGTGTTTATAGCAACATTATCATCAAACAACCAAGAGGCAGAAGCACTAAAGCATCCACTGATAAATGAATGAATGAATTTTTTTTAAAGTATTGCACATACACACACAATAAAATATGATTCGGCCTTATAAAGGAGGAAAGTGCTGTCATGTGCTACAGCATGAAATAACTTTGAGGACAATATGCTAAGTGAAATAAACTTGTTAAAAAACAACAAATACTGTATAATTTCACTAATAGTGTCTGAAGTAATCAAATTTATAGATAGAGAAGGTAGAATTGTGTTTGCCGGGGCTATAGGGAGAAATGGGGAGTTGTTGAATAGGTATAGAGTTTCAACTTTGAAAAATAAAAAGTTCTGGAGATGTGTTGCAAAACAATGTGCATATACTTAACATTACTGAACTGTGCACTTAAAAATGGTTAAGATGGTAAACTTTTAGTATGCAATTTTTACCAGTAGGAAAGGTCTCAAAATAATATAATAAGCAGCTTTGTGTTCATCACATAAATAAATATTACCCACTTAAAATTTTAAAAATATCTAGTGGGTTTTCTAACCTAACTTTAACTAAGATTTATATTTGAAAGAAAACTTGTTATACAAAAGGGTTTGGAGGGAGGGAGCAGATATATAAAAATATAAATCATCTGATAAGGGGTAAATTGGGCTGTAGAAATAAAGTATTCTAGTTAGTGATAGGATGTTCTGATTTCAGGTATTTTGCAGAAGTAATAATAGATTTTATTTAATTATCTCACTTTTTCTATCTCTCCCAACTCTTGCCAATGAATACATAATTCCTAAAAATAAGTGATATGAGACGAAAGCAAAAAGAGCATCTATACAAAATACTGAAGGTAGTTTCACCTTATTCCACCAAGCAAAACTTCATAGCAGGATGCATACCTTCTCCATCTATCCATCGACCAGTCTGACCAATGCTGAACTGAGATGATTGAAATACACACAATAACACATTTATTTTAATTTAAACTTAAAGGTAGACTTATTAACGTAATTGAGCAGGATTTAGCTGATTTGTTAGAAAATGAAGATAGCGTGTGCTAATTAGATTAATTAGTGCTATTTTTCATATATTTAAAAATAGTTTAAAAACTACTTAAAGACCTTCATGACATAATATTGTATTGGCAGTTATTAATATTTCCTCAATGCTTTCTCAGTATAATGTGCTATAATATCATTTGATAGAGTCTTGTTAAATTCTCTTTATTTCTGTTTATTTATTTTTTATACTTCCCCAAATTGAGAAAGTGAACAACTTTTATGAATGGATAAAAAGTCTCTTTCCCAGTCAGGCATTTTCAATTCTTTGACACCAACAAAAGAAGAATCTAATCAAGTTATGAAATAAATTTGGTATTTATTTCCAAATAAATTTTAAATAAGCAACTATGTAAATGCTGTAGTACAAACAACATGAATTTGAAGAATTGAGGAGTAAACTTCCATTTCTTGCCATTTATTTATGTAAACAAGGTCTCTGCTATGATCTAAATGTCTGTGTGCCCTCAAACTTTATATGCTGAAATTCTAATCCCCAAGGCAATGAGTGGTATTAGGAGGTGGGGCTGCTTGGGAGGTGATTAGATTATAAGAGGGAAGCCCTCATCAATGGGATTAGTGCCCTGAGAGACAGCAAAGAGTCTCTTCTACTACATGAGTCACCATCTATGATAAATGAGCCTTCACCAAACATTAAATCTGCTGGTGACTTACTTAGTCTTGAACTTTTTAGACTTCTGAGTTGTGAGAAATAAATATCTGTTGTTTATAACTCATTCAGTGTATGATACCTCTGTTATAGCAGCTCACACAGACTAAGACAGTCTCTTAGTGTTTTCATTAAAAAAAAGAATTTTCATAATCTGGTAAATCTAGGAATTGTCATACCAACAAAATGTTTACTTCTTATACATTTTAATATTTTATCACATATTTGTGTAATTTGGATGATGTACTTACAGTACAGGCCAGGTATTATAACACAGTACAGTATCTATATTTATAATACAGTACAAGTATCCAAAAAACTAATCCAGTACACACCAATCCAAATAACTAATCCTTGGTATCTGCAGGGAATTCATTCCAGGATCTCTGTAGGTACTGAAATCCATGGATGCTCAAGTTCCACAGTCAGCTCTGCAGAACCTGAGTGTGACAAAAGTTGGTCTTCATCTCCATGGATGTCACATCCCACAAATACTGTATTTTTGATCTGCAGTTGCTTGAATCCACAGATGTGAAAATCACAGATGTTAAGAATTTACTGTATTTCAATGTGAATTTTAACCTGAAGCCTCAATGTCAGCAAAAATTTTAAAAAGAAATTTTTGGTTTACATACATTTATGTTTGTTTCAGAAAAATAAAGATAAAGTAATCAAAAAAAGACTTTCACAAGTAAAAATACATTTTGTTAGAATAAATTCAGTAAGCCGGGCTCGGTGGCTCAGCCTGTAATCCCGCGCTTTTGGAGACTGAGGTGAGTGGATTGCCTGAGCCTGCGAGTTCGAGACCCGCCTGGGCAAATTGGCAAGACCTCATCTCTACAATGAATAAAAAAAATCAGCCGGATGTGGTAGTGCGTGCCTGTAATTCCAGCTACTCAGAAGACTGAGGCGAAAGGATCGCCGGAGCCCAGCAGGTCGAGGCTGCGGTGGCCAGGAGCGGCTACTGCACTCCAGTCTGGGCGATAGAGTGAGACTCCAACTCAAAAAAAAAAAAAAGAATAAATTCAGTAGAAGTAGACTGCAAATATATATTCAATGAGAAAAGAAAATAATGTAAAATTTTCAACTATTTAATTTGTTTGTCTATTCATTCATTCATTTTTAAGACATGAAGTCAGTGCATTAGTTTACTAGGGCTCCCATATAGCAAAGTATCACAAACCACATGGATTAAAAAGCAGAAAATTGTCCTTTCACAGTTCTGGAATTTTGAAGTCTGAAATCAAGGTGTCATAGGGCTATGCTCCCTCTAAAGAATCTTTTTTTCTCTCTCTCTTTTTCCTGGTGTCTGATCCTGTCAGCATTTCTTGGCTTATAGCTGCATCTTTTTGATCTCTGTCTCCACTGTCACAAGATGTCCTCCTTGTGTGTCTTCACATGTTCTTATAAAACACCATCAAGGGACTTGGAGCCTACCCTAACCCACTATGACCTCTTCTTAATTTAATTACATACACAAAGACCCTGTATTCAAATAATGTCACTTTCACAGACTCCTTGTGGACACAAATTTTGGGGAGAATAATATTTTTTTGAGTTGGAGTCTCACTCTGTCGCCCAGACTGGAGTGCAGTGGCCGCTCCTGGCCACCGCAGCGTCGCCTGCTGGGCTCCGGCGATCCTTCCGCCTCAGCCTTCCGAGTAGCTGGAATTACAGGCATGCGCTACCACGCCCGGCTGATTTTTTGATTTATTGTAGAGATGAGGTCTCACTGCCCAGGTGGGTCTCGAACCCGCGGGCTCAGGCAATCCACTCACCTCAGCCTCCCAAAGGCGCGGGATTACAGGCTGAGCCACCGAGCCCGGCTAAAACTGTGATTTTTAAATGAGGTGTTTATAATACACAACAGTGATTATATTTTTGTAATTTATTCAACTTTAAACTTATAATAAAACATTTGGAAGTCAATTTAAAATGTGAGTGGTACATAATTTTTCAAAATTATTTTGAGGTAGGAGCCCTTGAGGTAACTACTACTAGTAGTAGTAGCTTTGGGGTAAATTTAGTTCTGTGCAGTGCCAAGGTTTCCTAAAAGCAGAGATACAGAATTAGACTGACTCATTTTTTAATTAAAGGCAACAGGTACATAGGTACTCAAGAAAAAAAAAAGTGACTCTTAAATGTTCCCAGATTTTTGACACCTATTATTAGAAATAATACCTAAAATTTATCAAAGCTCCTTTTGACAAGTTTCAAAAAAAACCACAACAAATTGGTCAGTGGGGAAGACCTTCTAAAATGTGATACAAGGACAAGGAAGTATATTCATCCTTCTCATTCTAGAGTGGTATTAAAAACTCTGGACTTAAAACTATAAAACTTGAGTTCCAACCCCAATTTGCTAGTTTTGTGACACTGAGTAGATCCAAGACTCAATTTTCATATCAATATGTTTCTTCATTCTCTCTAAAAATGCTATAGTGTTCATTTTCCCCTGTCTTTTTTTTTCTGAACTAAAGATTATTTTCCTTCACCCAAATTCTTACAATCTTATGACATATTTTCCTAGATGAATTCCTTTAAACTCAGATGTTGACTTAGACATCTCTGAATATCACCTGTCATTTAACTTCATTTTTCGACAGTTTAAACAAGCAGAAAATGCTAATAATTGTTTTTGCATAATATTTAAGCTAACAAAATGTAAAATATAAAATGTATTTTAATAGGTGAACAAGTTAATATGCTATTACATTTTTCAATGTTGATAAAATTAAAAATAGGCTAATTATGCAATTTTTAATAACATGCAAAATATTTATTAAGGTCTATCAGTAAATACATTTTTCTGGAGGTTATAATTCTTTATAACTTTATTTTCTTAAGCCTCCAAAGTAGTTCTTGCAAGAGGTGAAGAATTATCAATAGCAGATGATGAAGCTACATCTGTGTACAGTCTTTAATTACCTAAATCTAAATTACGCTTACAGTTTTGCCAAAAAGCCTGAAGGATTAATCCAGTCTAGTTCAAGCTTGTCAGAATTTCCATTTATTTCTTGGCTTATACAAAAATATGCTTAGGTTAAACACTCAAGAGTTTCTATAAAATCTTCATTTTTAACTCAACATTAAAATTAAATTATCAAATATTCTTATCAATTTCAATTTACAGATAACTTAAATTTTGAAAATAATAAGGATAGAGATAAAATGGATACATAGAATCCTAAGTAATCCCAAACCTGATTTTAGCCAATGTCCTACTTTCCACACAATTTATGAACACTAACAAAAAAATATTAAAATGTCCTATATTTATTTTTTACATTCTATTTCCTCTGACAAAGACTGGAAGAATTATAAATATCAAAAATTCATGATAAGTTATTTAAGGTGAAATAATTTATTTCCAGCCATATGATTATTAAATTGATGAGTAAAACATTTAAAGGTTGAGTGAATTTTTCCATTTGTATAAAAGTTTGGGCATCATAGGTAAATATTTGATTTATATCCCTTGTACACATTGTTTGATGTGGTAGATTTCCCAAATGGCCACAGTTCTTTGCAATTCTATTCAACACAAAGTGAAGTGTATTTCACCATCTTTTGATTCTGGGCATGGTTACCGACTTACTTTGGCCAGAAGAACATGCCAGGAGTTCCATGTTGAGCAAGTTCCAAGAATGGGCCTCAAGAAGGTTTTATAACTATTTTTGGTCTTGAAATTCTGACAGCATCATGTGAACGAGCTCTGACTAGTGTAGTGGAAGATTGAGAGACTATGTCAGGGATGCTCCAATCATCTCCATTTTGTTTTTTAGCTAAAACCTTTAAAAGTAAGCCAGCCTCAGCCAATCCACCACCTGATCACTGACACTGGCAGGAACTTTGCCAAGATTAGCCAAGCCTGGCCCAGACCAGAAAAACTGCCCAGCTGAGGCCAACCCAGAATCATAAGCAAAATAAATCGTTTTAAACTACTGACTTGTGGTTTAGTTTGTCATGATAAAAACGTAACTGATAGAGTTGATAAAGCTTACATATACATATACACATATACATATACACACACATTATTATACACATATATATCCCACAGATTTCTTACTAACAAAATATTTGTTTATATATATAAAAACTCAAAGAGCTCTTACTTAACTCCATAAAGAGGCTTTGAAGATTTTTTTAAAAAATAAACACTTCATACAATAATGCAATCTTCTTTTTTATCTTAAAAGACTGTATTGTCATTTAGTCTTCAATATAAGGACCTCCTAGACAGATTTCATAAGGCAGAATAATAGTAGTTACTACTATTATTCAATGGTACGATTCAAATCTCAGGCTAAGCAACGTTTATTTGCAGAATATATAACTACAGACGGTCCTCTCCTCCCTGAATTTCAATGGTTCTACTTCTGATTTTTTGACTTTAGGATGGTGTAAAAGTGATACACATTCAGTAGAAATTCTTTTGAGGACTCATTCAACCACTCTGCTTTTCTACTTTCAGTGCAGTATTCGACAAATTACATGAGACTTTAATATAAAATAGTATTGTGTTCAACGATTTTGCCTAACTGTAGGCTAAGTGTTCTAAGCATGTTTAAGACAGGCTAGGCTAAGCTATGATATTCAGTTAGGCTATATGTATTAAATGCGTTTTCAACTGATGATATTTTCAGCTTGACAATGAGTTTATCAGGATATCATCTCCAACATAAATCGAAGAATAACTGTATAAGCATCATTATTTCAAAAAATCAAATAATCCAACATGTGTGCAAAGCTCTCAAAAACATCATTTGATCCAGTGTAGTGGCTCACATCTATAATCCCAGTGTTTTGGGAAGCTGAGGCAGGAGGACTGCTGGAGGCCAGGAATTCAAAACCAGCTCAGGCATCATAAAGAGATCTTGTCTCTATAAAAAATGAAAATAAAAAAAATTAGCTGGGCACGGCAGTGCACACCTGTAGTCACAGCTACTAGGGAGGCTGAGGTGGAAAAATTGCCTGAGTCTAGGAAGTTGAGGCTGCAGTAAGCTGTGATCATGCCATTGCACTCCAGTGTGATTACAGAATGAGACTTCAACTCAAAGCAAAAACAAAAGTAAAACAAAAAAAAAATCCATCATTAAAAGGTAAAGTAAATGAACAAAAAAATGTTCTTGAAATCACAAACAAAAGCAAAACTAAGATACGATACATCAGACTGGAAAAAAAATAATCTGTATGTAATATTGGCAAGAATGAAAAGCCTGGGTGATTCCATAAACTGCAAGAGTGATGAAGACGTATACAGCTTTGGAAAGTAGTTTGGCATTACCTAGTCAAGTTAAATATACACATACCCTATGATCCAGTAATTACACTCATATATTACAGAAACCATGTTTTTGGTCATAGGGATACATTAAAAAAAAATCATAGTACCAATGTTCTTAATAGTCAAAATCTAGAAACAATCCCACTGCCTATTAGCAGAAACTGGATGGTCTTTTCTCATGATCTGAATAGGGAAAGATTTGTTGAACACAGGTGTCCAGTCCCACTGTTCGTTGGATGAATTTTCAGTTAGGAAGTTGCAAATGGTGCAGCTCCTGATGCAGTCCTGGAGCATATGGGGACGCATGACTATACAGTAAGAGCTCTAAAATCATCAAGCAGCGCTTGAGTGGGTGTATTCTTTTTTTCTCTTTTTTGATAGCTTGACGCCTTAAGCAATAATACAATCAATACATTTTAGGTTAGATTTCCTGGAAATCAGACTGAAAAGAGGATTTGCATGTAGAAAGTTTATGAGGGGAGTGCTCTGGGCAATCACACCTGTGAATGGCTCAAGAAAGCAATATGGGGCCGAGCAAGAAGTTGAACTGTGATAAAGTCACAAAAGACTCCAGTCCCTCACATGGGAAGCTCTGAAACTAGGATGTCACTCAGTGTCCTCCTGAACTGAGGCAAAGGGGTCTAAGACTTTGCCCACAATGATCACTGAGGGGATGACAACTGTCCCTGTAGATGGTAAGGCACATTCTTTGGTCTAAGACAAATTCCGAGAGAGAGAGAGAAAGAGAGAGAGCTAGAAAGCTATCAGAAGTCAGTATTGTTGGTAGTTCTGTTCTGAGTACCTTGGCATTGAAGGGGGATTCTGGATGATCTGTCACAGTGTCTACTATAGTCCTGTGCTTGAACAGTTCAAGTCCACTCTAGCTGTATGATACGTTCACCCTGTGTGGCAATATCTCCTTTAAGATTCTAGCTGATCTTCTTTCCTGAGGAAAATAGAGAAATGTTAAGGGAAAATAATGTTAATCCTATTACTGCAGACAATGGTAATGGCTTTTTTTTTCCTGTCAGCTTCTTGGTACAGGGAGCCAGAAGTCACGGTGTGGTTCCATAGCTTAGAGCTTACTGGGTCTCTTATTGTGTCCTTCAGTAGAAGGATTCCCCGTCTAGCAACTGGAGTGTCTAAGGTCAAAGAGCCAAATTTGTGGGAATAGAATGTACAAATTCGTCAAGGAGGTCATGAGGGTGACGGTGAAACAAGACATTTGTACTTTTTACTAATTATTTCGTCCATTGTATTATCTTCCTCTTATTTCAGGTCTGCATATTCTATCCATAGATGACAAAGTATCAAATGCTAGGATTTATTTAAGTTATACTGTGCTCTGGAAGATGGCAATCCATCTTGTCAGAATTTTATTTCCAAGCTGGAACCTCAGCTGCAAAATTCTACTGCATTGCTTTGTTTCAGACTGGCAGCTCTTGGATGATGCAGTGTCTAGATCCTATGTGCAGGTGCCTACTATCACAGCTATGTTGCTCAGGACTAGAAACTCGACAAGAAATAATGACTTCAGTTGGGGTTATTACTTTCATTCTCCTGATGATCATCCTTCTCTGATTTATTTTTACTGTATACATCAAGCAATGCCGTCTTCTCCCACAGTACAGTGAAGTGGAATTTTCTCCCACAGTACAGTGAAGTGGAACTCATTTATTGAAGAGTTGAGGAGGCAGAGATTAGCACTCTGGACTGCTGAAGCAGCCAGAATTTGTAGGCCGGGTTTAAAAAGGGAAAGAGTTTAACAGGAGGGAGCTCATAAGAATTCTTGGAGATTACCTGCAGGCTTTTGGTCAAGAGCTAAATTGCAGAAGCAAAATGTGAGATGCTGTACAAAATGACAGACAGCCTCCTGCAGGTACGAAAATTGAATGGTTGATGCCAGCTTGCTGCGATAAACTAGAGTTAAGATCCAGCTACAGTGGAGAGACTTCAGTGAGCATCTTGGCCATTACTTGAGATCTGAAGGCCACGTCTCATGAGTACTGATGCACCATTAGGGTAATGACTATGCCATAAAAAATTACTAGACTAGAAAGAAACAAAAGAGATGATTCACATAAGGAAAGAAAGAAACAGCCAATAGAAACAACTCAAGATAATCCAGACGTTGAAACAATCAGACAAGGGTTTAAAGGAGCTCTGTTCAAGGGCTTGATGAGAGATATGGTCATAATGAGTGAGCAGATTAGAGAGGATGGGAATAGAAAGAGAACCAAATGACATTGTAAAGATGGAAAGTATTATATTTAAAATGAAAATTTTATAGGTTCATGAAATGAAAATTAATGATTTGAAAGAAAAATTACAGATTACAGAAGAATGGGCTACTAAGGGTAAATATAGATCAATATAAACCATCCAATTTGAAGAAAAGAAAAAATAAAAATTAATAATCAGTCTTAGTACCTTGTAAACAAGTATCAAGTAGTTTGCTAGTAATTTTAGAGGATAGAATAAATGGAGTAGAAAACATATTTCAAGAAATAATTATCATAAAGTTTCCCAAAATTTGATTTAAAAAACAACTTAATATTCAAGAAACGTAGTGAGTCCAAAGCATAATAAGTATGAACAGAGCCAAGTGAGACTATCTAGACAAAATTCTGGAAGTCAAAGCAGCAAATATATCAAAAGCACTCTGACGGGATCAAAACATCTATCATACACAGAGAAAAAACAGTAAGAATTATTGCTGCCCTTTTAAAAGGAAACCAGAAGACAATAAAACATCTTTGCGTTGCTAAAAGGAAAAACAAATAGCAACCCCAAATTCTATTCTATTCCCATGATGATATCCAGTATAGATAAAGGGTTTTAATGCTGTCATTTTCATATAAAAACAGAGAAAATTAGTCACGAAGAATCTACTCGACAGAAATAACAAGAGAAGTTCTTCGGGCTGCTGAGAAATGACACTCGGTAGAAACTCATCCAAGAAAGAATAAAAAACACTAGAAATGGAAAATTTGGGTGGGTAAACACTAAAAGAAAAAAGAAGGATATTTTTTGTTTCAAAACAAATTTTAAAGAGAAAATAAGAGCACCATATTGTGATGTTTATTACATAGGAACATTTAAAATGTGACTATTAGTCACATTTACTAGTGTAAGGTTACTGTATTTTATGTAAAATGGCACAGTATTAACTTGAAATGTACATGGCAAATTTAAAAAAATGGATATTGCAATTCCTAGAGAAGTAGTGGGGGGAAAAAGTACAAAGAGGAATAACGGGAAAAAAATATAAGAGGAATTAAAATGTAATTTTTAAAAAGTAGCTAACATGGCTGATTTAGATTTAAGGGTGGAAATAGTAAAACAAAATTTGAAGGACTATAGTATAGCCAACTTAAAGTAAAGGTGAGCAATCAGCAGTTTTTCCCCCTTTTGTTGTTCCCCCGTGTAATGCATTTTTACTATTCCATATATTGCACTGTCAGCTTATTTGTAAGACCTTTAATTAATCTTTTTATTTGGAATTGATCACAGTCACAAATTATGAATGAAATGGGGGTTGATATGTAATATTTATGTTTACCAAACATAAAGAGGCAGTATTCTTGATGCCAAGAGGTTTGTCAAGAGCCAAGACTTTATCTGTGTTCCTGATTGTGAGATGTGAGGCATGAAATGCCAAAAGTCTATTAGGAAAAAAATAAATAACTTGATGAAATCCCTGAGCAATAAATGCCGTGGATATGGGGCAAAAGATCCATGTGCAGGCCTGCTCTTTTGACTCTCCCGTTAACATTCACACTTGTTAAGTTTAGTGGGAGGAGGCTGAATTTGGGAGGGGGGGCAGAAAAAATGCTAGATTATATATAGCGTTTTTGAATTTTGAGAAAATTTACTTATTGCAACTTGGCTTGAGATATCTATTTTGATGAAGTACTAGAGAATGCCTTGCCAATAAATTATATAATAATCTTAAAGTCAAAGTAATTGACACATACAGTGATCCTTCCTATGTTATCCAAGGATCTCAGAGAGACTATAATTCATGAGCAGAATCACTGCTGAAGGGCAAATAGGACCTTTGTTGCAGCCTTCAAACCTGAAGAGCTCCATACTTGGGCATGACTTCCTTAATATTTCCAAGCTCATCGTCTAGTTCCCGAAATCAGTCAGTGCCATCTAGGCATCCTAAGTCCAGATCAGAGCTCGTGTGGACCTTGGCATCTGGTTTTTCCCCTTTTGGAGTACTCTCCAAACCTCTGAGTGTGGTCTTGACCAGATGTCATAAGCTGTCTGGGATTTCAGCTATAGTAATCATGCCTGATATATGGTTCCCGGCAAATGGATCACAGGTGCTGGCCAGTATTTATTTAATGGCATATTGTGATTACCCCCAGAATGGTGCTTATACAATTTTCCATAACTCACTCATGTTGAACACAGACCAAATTCAACATCTGAGGGAGGTGAACATAGCAGTCAACATTATTGGCTACCATTAGTCCATCACCGGACCTTGGTCTTGAATTTTATGTACTGTCCTGTGCCTGGGATATTCTTTGCTATGCATTTTAAACAAAGTACCAACTGTGGTTAACATCTGAGGGAGGTGGAAGTAGCTGTCAACATTATTTACTCTGTGAACCCCTGCTACTGGGCCTAGAGGGGTCACTCAACCTTTCTGCAGATTCCACAAGTTAAGTCATCTTGCAGTGGTGCCCATTAGAGGGCTTTTGAAGCTGTAGTTCTGTCATGCCAATGGGCACTTCCAATCAATGCTCTCTTCTGTCTTTAATTGATGTAGTGATGTCATGCTCTTCTAGGTAAATTGTAACCTGGCCAGAGGAGGAACGAATAATTACTGCACAAATGAGATCACTCTCCTTCCACTGCTCACAGGTCCCTCATCATTCCTCCTCATCATTGACCTTACCTGTAGGCAGGTGTAAAGTCTGTATTAAAAGAAATCACGTTTAGGAATGTAGTCATTGCAGTCTAAAGAATTCACACGAAGCCATGGTTGAAAGTGAGTTACTCTGTTTATACTATGAAACTCCCAGTTATAAATTTAACAAGACCAGAAAATACATTATATAATTACATTTCTGGTTTGCTCTAAGATTTTCATGATTGTCATAACCATGATTGAGAAAGGACTGCAAGCCGATACTCACAGCAGTGTAGACTCATAAGTAATGACTAACCAGCATCCAATCGATGGCACTGGAAATGCAGAGGCAAAACATACCTGCATTTGTTCACTATAAATAGGTTCCAAAGAGCCCTGACATTGTGAATTATAAGTGCTGCTTTTTCTTGTGATGGGGGCATAAAATTATCCAAGAATTTCACTTTTGACAATAAAAAAAAACACAAGGAAATGGATTCTCAATATAAGGAGGAAGGGCAGTGCCCAAATAGCATGAAGAATCTACATTGCCACTATTTGGCAATAAAAAGCTCTGTATATGCCTTTTTTAGCACACTGTTCTAAATCTTCATCAATAAATCAGCATGTCTTATGTGAACCCAAGAACTTTGCAAATTTTTCAATCAAATTGTTTATTTTAATGATGAGTCCACCAAAAATATTTTTCTGATGTCCCATGAATCCTAGTGGTGGTCTTACTTTTTGGAAAAGACTGGGGCAGAGGACAGACATAAGAAAGTGTGAGAACAATAGAGGGAACAACTTTTTTTTTTTTTTTTTGAGTTGGAGTCTCACTCTGTCGCCCAGACTGGAGTGCAGTGGCCGCTCCCGGCCACCGCAGCCTCGACCTGCTGGGATCCGGGGATCCTTCCGCCTCAGCCTTCCAAGTAGCCGGAACTACAGGCGCGCGCTACCACGCCCAGTTGATTTTTTTTTTTGATTTATTGTAGAGATGAGGTTTCACTGCCCAGGCGGTTCTCGAACCCGGGACTCAGGCAATCCACTCACCTCAGCCTCCCAAAGGCGCGGGATTACAGGCTGAGCCACCGAGCCCGGCTATTTTTTTTTTTTTGAGTTGGAGTCTCACTCTGTCACCCTGACTAGAGTGCAATGGCCGCCCCGGCCCCCGCAGCCTCGACCTGCTGGGCTCCGGTGATCCTTCCGCCTCAGCCTTCCAAGTAGCTGGAACTACAGGCGCGCACTACCACGCCCCGGGTGATTTTTTGATTTATTGTAGAGATGAGGGCTTGTCAAGTTGCCCAGGAGGGTCTCGAACCTGTGGGCTCAAGCAATTCACTCACCTCGGCCTCCCAAAGTGCTGGGATTACAGGCTGAACCACTGAGCCCAGCTGGAACAACTATTTTTAAGTGATGTTTTATGTTAAATACTTATTTAATTATCAAAGCTTGCTTATAAAATAGACATGTATTTAGTCTTTACTAAGAAACTGAAACTCGAAAAGTTAAAAAATTTGTTCAAACTCATACAACTAGTAATGAACACAACCAAGATTAAAATACAGATCTGTGTCACTTTGTAATTTTGCCCTAGGCTATATTAGGAAATTTTTTAGAGCCAAAACAAATAACCTCCTTCTATCAAGAAGCGCTTATTTCAACAAGATAAGTCTTAGAACAAGAGTACAACATTAAATGCATTTTCAACAATAATGTCTACAACTATATAATTTTTCCTTGTGATTTTTCAAGAGTCCTTTTAAACTTTCTTAGCATTCTTCCTTTAGAAAACATTCTTTAACATGTAAAGCAAACTTTAGAGTATTCATATCTATTTCCATAAGAAGGGACTATAACAAAGACTTGACATTGAATTTGCTGCCCTCAATGAGAAAAGGTCCACTGAACACCCATTTAAAGAGCAGGGCTAATGTGGTTATAGGGGAACTCATTAAGGAAAATGCTGATCTTTAATTCTAATTGTTCAATTAAAATAGAACAATTGGAAAAGAGCCATCCTATTTGGTGTTCTGGTAAAATGAATGTAGGCAGCAGAGAATGTTTTTAAATGCTTGATTGATTTTTCTGTATCTCCAGGTTGTTTCAGGGCAGATAAACCCATTTTGGTCAATCATGATAAAAGAGATGATGGAACAATAGCTAATGTTTGAGTAACACCAATCACCAGACTGTTCTGAATGCTTTATATGTATTAACTTACAATATCTTTATATCATCCGAATGAGGAAAACACTATTATTTCTATTTTCATCACCATTTTATAAAAGAGACCATTGAGAAAGAGAGGTTAAGTCACATCTCCAAAGTCACACAGTTTAGTGGCTGGGTGAAACTTTAAACTTAAACTTTAACAAACCAGACTTCGAGGTCTATTCTTTAATCACTACCCAGTACAGCCTCTCTGTATGGAAGAGCGGAGACTCTGGAGCCAGATCACCTGAATTCAAAACCCAGTTTCACTACATACTAAGTGTGTGACTTGGAGCATAATTTCTCTGTCTCCATTTCCTAATGTGCACACTGGAATGATATCTTATACAGATCGTTACCAGGATTAAATGGGGTAGCCTATGTAGAGGACTCAGCAAAGTGCTCAATAACTAGGAGCATTCAATCATGATGAGCCATGATTATGATAATGAGGGTAAGGTAAAGAAGTGATAAGGAGGGTGAAGTAGATTCAATAAGATATAGCCTCATTCCTTTGCAACATCAGAAGGGCAAAAATGAGTAACCAATACATGGGTATTTTAACATATAAAAATTACGTATCTTTAAACTTGGATTTAGGATTTACTTTGAATGTTTGAAAATCTGTACTATTAGTTTGTGGAAATTATAATATTATACCTAACCCAAGAAGCTATTTATTAAAGATGTTTCATTATGTTTTATGACACATTAGCAAAATGCTCCAATAACATATTGATAAATGCTTTTTCACTTATAATTTTTTTTTTTTTTTTGAGTTGGAGTCTCAAACTGTCGCCCAGACTGGAGTGCAGTGGCAGCTTCTGGCCACCACAACCTCGACCTGCTGGGCTCCAGCGATCCTTCCGCTTCAGCCTTCCAAGTAACCGGAATTACAGGCATGTGCTACCACGCCCAGCTGAGTTTTTGATTTATTGTAGAGATGAGGTCTCGCTGCCCAGGCGGGTCTCGAACCCGCGGGCTCAGGCAATTCACTCACCTTAGCCTCCCAAAGGCGCGGGATTACAGGCTGAGCCACCGAGCCCGGCTTCACTTATAATTTTATTGAAAACATTATTTTGAAATTTTTTTAGACAGATTTTTAACATATGTCACATAAGAAAAATGTTAGTAAAGTCAATAAATTCATTCATTAAAGATTTTGTGAGGGTCTGACCCTACTGCTTTTTAACACAGAATTGACCTCTGTGCCAAAACTTGTTGGTAAGGCAGCATTTTTTCAGAGTCCTGTATTGTAATCATCAATTTTTTTTTTTCAAGTTGCTGACACTTATTTTGTAAGTTGTGATGCTGGTGCTTTTCTATTTGAGTACACTCATACTTTTCTCATTTCAACTACGTTTTGCTAAAATTTTAGTAACTTCTGTTCAAAGATAACAATTTTTTAAAACAAACTGATGTTTTAATAATCTAACAATTATTTTGTGTGATGTATAAATTTAGTCATTCAAGTCTCTCTTGCTTTGAAATCTGTTTTATCTACCTCAATGGATTTGGTAATTTTTCCTGTTTCAAGTGCATCACTCAGTGTGTAGTAACAGTAGGTACAGTTTCAACTACAATCATAACTTAATGCAGTGAGTCAAATATAAATCACTATGGCAAGCTGGAGTATGTGCAGGCACTGACTACTATGTCACATTTGACACTCAGTCGATAGCAATTGTAAGATGCATCTTAATTTTAGATAAGTTAATATTTGGAAAAAATAGTTATCTTCAACTATTTGGTACCTTAATTACTACGTTGCTTATCTGAGTACCTAAACTCATCTGTCACACCCTCACTGTCACTACCTCTGTCACCACCTTCACTATCCATAGCTTTCTCATCCTTCCTTTCCTTGTATACTTAACAGAAACACTTTTAACATACATGAACTTCCTGGAATAGAGATGGCTTAGCCTCCTGGAACAATGCTACTAAGATTAACACTGTCTACTAACTAGCGTGAAAAAAAATAAAAATAAAAGCTTGAGTTGCATTTAGTCAAAAGTTGACCTGTTCTACCTCGTGTTTGGCTTCAGACCTTCTTTTTACAATCTAAACCCATCATTGAGCTTAATTATGTTTTGAAGAAATATACTATGAGAATGTACTCAGTACTTTCTAGATCTTTAAGGCAATAATAAAAACAACAATCGGATGCTAAAGACTATAGTGAAAATTTCAAAAGTTGTGATCATTTAGTCAACAATCCTTTGCTCTTGCCTGTCAAACCTGCAGAAAAAGCTACACAAAACTTAGAATTAGAATTTAACTGTATCTTTGCATTTCCAGCATTAAAAGAATTAGCTAAAATTTTTTGAAGAGTGACCATTAAGATACTGATAGTCATCCTTTTAATATCTTTATATTGTTTGTTTCAATTTTTAAATTTGTTTCCTGAATATGCCACACAGAAGCAATCAAAGGTGGTATAATTTTTCAAAGTAGCTAAATAATTTATAGATAATAAAGCCTAGAGATTAAAGGACAAAAGAAACATTCAAATTAAAACTGAAATCTCAAATTGAAATCTTTACCAATCTTTCTTAACAAACTAAGTAATTCTCTGTTCTTAATAAAAACAAGGTGAAAAACATTCTCCAAGAATTTGGTCTATAATTGCATTTTTAAGTAAAATTTTTTTAAACTGATGCTTTTTGTCTTATCTCTGGTATTTATTTCTTCCAAGTATTTTAGCTCTCCCAAGTATTTTAGAAATTAGAGTATTTTAGTATTTAAAGCATTTGAAATATTTTAAGGTATTTTAGAAATTTGAAAGAATATATGTAGCAAATCTCAGTTCATTTATTGATACATGTAAATCATTTATTACACAGTATTCTGTTGTAGATTGTGAGAAATTAAAAAGTATATAATTCTAAAAATCTGCAGTAAAAAAAGACAAGAGAAAAAGTAAATTTTATATGGTACAAAATATAATTAGATGCTTTTTTAAAAGGGCATGATATGTCTTTAATAATTAAAAGACTTTATTCTGTATCTTGTGTCATAACTAAATCAGTTACAATTAGGTCTGACTTTCTAACACAGATCCAGTTTCAGTGACCTGAAACAGAGGTGTTTCATTTTTAGCCTAGGCGTTCCAAGGGCATCCTAGGAAACATCTTCATTTTTGTCAGCAGGAAGAGCAGCAGGAGCACAGAACATGACACGTGGGAGGGTTTTGTGGACCAGACCCGAAAAGAGCACAGGCCACCTTCACATGCCACTGGTTAGAGCTTGGTCATGTGACTGCTGCTAACAGCAAGGGAAGTGGGGAATGTTTGCCAGGTAAGAAGAGAAGGCCATGCTTTGAGCTAGCACTTAGCTAGTGGTGCCCCTTTTTCCTTAGAGGATTTTGTGTGTGTGATTATTAAATGAATCAACATATGGAACAGTTTAATAATTCCTGATAAATTGCAAGTACTCAGTTGTATTTGCAGTTCTGTTCAGTTATTTCTCCATATTAAAATTTCCCAGTTAACTCGGAATAACTAAGTCTTATTCAAAGCATCTTAAAGAAAAAGAGTATTTCCCCATTTCTTTGGCTTCCCCTTAGTATTACTGATCCATAGCAGCTAATTAGAAAGATTTAGTTGACCAAAATACAAATTTAACTTTGTATGAAATTTCCACACTTCCATTGGGTATATTATTGTATTACTGCCCATCAAGATTATTAATTGTCCTAAACATAAAAAAAATTATGTCATATTGATGTTACATATACATTTTATGGTATAGAAGATAAATTGTTCTTTGATAGCTTAAACATTTTATTTGTGATACATACAAGAGTATTATTTCTTCTTCCACTCCCTGACATTTTGATATAACAATTTAGAAAAAAACTTCCAAAACTAGTGTAATTAAGCTAGATAAGATAGTGAAGAAGGAATTCATGAGAAACTTTTCCCTATTAAAGTGAATTTGCAATTGATAGCAAAGTACTAAAAAGTTCCATTTACTTAAATGTCTATCTTGTTAAATATTACTGTCCTTAGAAGTTGTGATTAAACAATTCTTCTAGGCAGCAATTCAATATGGAAATTAGTGTAACTATATCTTATTTTATCCTGCTAAAAAATACAGCACAATAAAGTTTTCACATTGTACTCTGAAATCACAAACCATTAATTGTCTCAGCATGCTATTAAATGGTGCATTCCAATTCAAAATGTGGCTCTAATGATCTCTTAAATGAACTTAAGTAAATTAAGTGGTAACCAAGAACATTTGTTTGATAAACACAATATTTGAATAGAAATAAAACTAGAAAAGAACATGTGTGGCAATCACTAAATTAGAGAAGCAGCCAATTTCTTGAAGCTATAAAAAACTACAATTTTTGAAATTGTAATTTAAAGAAACGAACTATAACATTTTAAAAGTAATCTCACTATTTGACAAAATGGATAATAGATGTTGAGCAAAAGTAAAAAAAAAATCTGAGTAGATTGACAACTCTCATGCACCATCACTGGCCTTCATCAAAGACTAGAGAAGACATTTACAGCTGCACAAGTGATTTTTATTACTGGAATGCATGCTATGGAGGAGTGTAGAACTTCTTAGTAAAGGGGTGTTAGAAAGGACTTTGCTTATTAGATGATTTTGGGGGGGTCACGCAGAGATGGCTTGGGGTTTGGATTGCATTAGAAAGTGGAGACAATTTTATGATTGGGTGTCAAGAAATCTAATCTATGAAAAAGGCAGACTAGAGTGAGGCTAATGCTGTAGTTGGTAAAGAGGCAACAGTCATAATAGCAGGGAAAGGGACATGTTAGCTGTCTGTAGCTCCTGCATTGTTCGTATTTTGTGTTTAGATGATTACAAAGTGAGCCTGCTTTCGACTTGCTCCATCATGGCAACAGAGTGGCCTTGTCTGATGTTTACCTTCTGTGAAATTGTTCTATGTTTAACAAGAGGACACTGGATTTAGCTGTGAATGTCAGGCTAGTTTATGGGAACAATAAAGTCTGGTTGATAGGATCAGGCCAGCTCCCAAAAGTCAGAAGCTGCTTTTCTTTCTCAGTATTCACTTATGAAATGAATTAATTGATTTTAACTGAGTACACATGTACATGGTTGTTTTATTTACTACATTTTGTATTATGTCATCATTTGTTTTGACACAGATGTGCTGCTAAATAAGCAATATGGCTAAAATGAACTCAATTTTAAATTTTACTAAGCTTATTCTTTTTATAACTAATGGTGTAGTCTTTTACAAATCCATTTTTAGTAATATTTAATGGGTTTCCACTTTCCACTTTGAATCATGTAGAAGAAATGTTATCATTAAAGTGAATAACCCAATAAGACCTGAAAGCACATATGGAGAAAATAAGACTGAAGTACGAACTGGATTTTTTAATTGCTTCAGGGAATCAAGGTTTAGATAAAGAATAACAAAATGTACATAGGATAGAAATAATTAATGGTTAACATTTATTGGCTCTATAAAGCAATAATATCAACCAACATTTTGATTGCTTACTATGGACCAAGTTGCTGACATACAGTAACTCATTTACTTCTTTCAACATGAGATGAATTCTAGCATTATCCCTATTTTAAAGATGAGGAAAAAGACAAGTTGCATAACTTACCCTAGGTCATCCAGGCTAGCATGTTACAAACACAGATCTGTGATAAGAAACCATGTCTGTCTGACTTTAGAGCCAAGTCCTCAACCTTTATGCTAATGCTTTTCCATCTAAAGCGTTGCCTATAAGATCATCAATCACATTATGAGACATCAATATACAGAGTGGACACCTAGGATGAAGACATGGAAGGCATGGCACCAAGTGATTACATTAGGTTAGATGAAATATCATAATGTAAGCATGAAAGGTGGGAAAAGGGCCCTAAATAGAAGTCAAAGATAAATTGATCTTTGGTAGCTTAACAGAACAAGAGGGTATCTACAGAGCCATCAATCTGAAAGAACTCACCAGGTTATATTCAGGCCACATTTTGGTGATGGGGTGAAAGCAATTGATGCAAACAAAAATAATTATTAAATTGTTGTCTTGATGTGTAGATCTTCCACAAAAAAGGGCTAGCACTTTTCATAATCTGTCTCTATTTCATACAGCAAAGTTCTAGTTAGGGTTGAAAATACAAACTTAGATTTCTCTTCCTGGAGTTGGAATTAAATTTCAACAAGGTTCATGTTCTCAGGATTGTTATTTTTCCTTGGTTCATCAGACTACAAGTAAAAAGAATGAACAGAAGCAAATTTGTGAAATGATATATTTTTTCCAGAAATTTGGCAAAATCCAAAACCTTTAAAAATAATACCATGCCTACTTACTACCTACTTCCAGGAATCTATACCCACCTCTGAAAAGATTAAAAACTAAAATGCAAACAAAAATTTTGCTAACAAAGAAGTTCATCATACCAATATTCATAATGTTGAAACAAACTAAAGTTGCAGTATCAGAGGAGTGCCTAAGTGAATTATGTACCCAAATAATTTAATGAGATCTAGTCATTTATAATTTGTCTTTTTTTTAGCTTTACTGAGGTATAGTTGACACAAATTGTATATATGTAAGGCATACAGCTTGATGTATCTGTATACATACACACTGTGAAATAATTAGCATAATCAACACTCATTAACATATCCCTCACTCTCTATTATTGAATGAGTCGGAGGGATAGCCCTCATAGTTATTATTTTCCTTTTTTTTTTTTTTTAGCAATGAGAACACTTAATATCTAAGAAATTTTTATGTTTTATAAATAAGTCACAAAAAAGTATATATACATATTTAACATCATAACTGCAAAAATGCATGTACAAATACTAGCAAGAAATACAGTATAAGTTAATCATGCATATATAATCAGAATTAGGTATTATTTAAATATGCCTTAAGGCTCTTCTTTACTTTCCTTTTATTTTTAACAAGTATACTAGACACAGTATCATTTTCTATCCTAAACATTCATTTTCGAGAATCTACTGTAATCACAGAGCCTAAAAAGGCAAAATTATGACCTTCTTATCCACTTCCTTATGTCCAAGTATGGAAAATCATCTGGCCTAAAGCTCGTCAAGGCACTGGCAGCTCAATAATAAATCTGAGTCTTTCAAGAATTCAGTTGAAACAGAGAGACCAAAATCAATTACTTACAAGAATGAATGCTGAGCAGTCTTAATTAAGAGTTGTTACTGGTGGTTCCAATGAACATCATACAAATGAGTATGAAGATGATGTGTGTGTGTGTGTGTGTGTGTGTGTGTGTGTGTGTGTGTGTGAGAGAGAGAGAGAGAGAGAGAGAGAGAGAGAGAGAGAGAGAGAGAGAAAGAGACAGAAAAACAGAGTAGCTAAGCAGAAGTTAGAAAACTAAGAAAGCAAATTCTGAGAGAGAGAGAGAGAGAGAGAGAGAGAGAGAGAGAGAGAGAGAGAGAGAGAGAGAAAGAGACAGAAAAACAGAGTAGCTAAGCAGAAGTTAGAAAACTAAGAAAGCAAATTCTGAGTCCACAGAGCTCTGGGAATAATAGAGAGTGGTTTCAGTCCTTGACCTCCCAAATCCAGTCTCCATAAGAACCAACATTATCCATTTCCATATTTCCATTCTTTGGAATCCTGAAACATTTTTGGCTTTATAATACACAGCTCTTTTTCACTTGGCATAGTTTACATTGGTTTCAGTGTCTTAAAAGCAAAAGAATTTGACAGAATTAATAAAAGGAAAGGTGTTACAACACCTTTTTTTTAAAGTGAGAAAGCAGGATTTATTAAGAGGACAGAAAAGCTCCCACAGTGGGAGGGGACACAAAGGGGTTACCCAGAACACTTTAATATATGCTTCTCCATATGAAAAAAAAAAAAAAAAAAATGGAGTAGGAACACCAGCCAGCAAAGTACTAGTTTCAGTTGTGTCCCTGGGAATTTTTCATTTTGAGTTCTGATGTTTATGTGTTTTATTTCATATAACTAGATGAGATTTCATTTAAAGGCCAAAGAATGAGTCAGAAAGATTTGCAGAAGGAGACGTCAAAGAGGTTCCAAGTATGAGAATTCAACACACTGGAACTGGCTCTGGAATGTAGGTATCCATGTGCAACAACGGGGGAAAAAATTTTCCTCTAGGAGCTAAGGGCAACCCCAGCTGACAGTCAGCAAAGAAATCAGAACCTCAGTCTTACAACCATAAGGAATCAGATTCTGGAAACAACCTGAATGAGCTTGGGAGAAAATTCTTCCTAGAGCCTCCCCCTTTAAAAGCCTACCCAGCCCCCACACTGATTTTGGACGTGTGAAATCCAGATCAGGGAAACCAGCAGAGTCAATCTTGAAATCTGACCTATGAAATGTGAGATAATAAATTTGTAACTTTCTAAGCTACTAAACTTGTAGCAAATTTTTTATAGCAGTAATTGGAAACTAATATATCATCTTAGGCTACAACCCCCAGCCGAGCTTTCAAAAGACAATCGCCACATAAGGATCCCAACTACACC